>JAEAOA010001888.1:992500-1120000 GCA_016746295.1 Potamilus streckersoni | reverse complement strand
AACGATAGAATACAATCTGCTGTAAAATTGCTATTCTTTTTAAAATGCATTTTTTCTGAGTGCAAAACGATGTTTATTGCTTTGTCAGTATAGTTTCATTCTGGGTGTATACACTATTCTCGCTCAAGTAAATTAAATTCACAACACGATCGATTCTACTCTACCCTATCGAATTCAAACAAAGAATAAATTTACTGCTAGTGTATTCTATTGAGGTCTAATGCAATGTTAATAGAGACAAAAAACAGAAGGTACCTATTCTCCGTTGCTTTTAAGGTAAATTCTGGCATTGTTGTTTTACACTGTTTTTCTTATATGCGCTTTAAGCACGACTCCGCTTCTTTGCTTTCAATGTCAATTCGGCTATAGTTGTTTACGATAATGGAAGAAACACGTACAACCTTGACCGAAATTTTATACTTCCTTATTATCATCTTGCAAGTAATTTAATGTTATAATTAATATTATTATCAAGGAAGATACTGGACAGAATATTATAGACGTGAAAGAAAAAGTCACAGTGAAACTACAGTTCTGAAAACGATTTATATGTATTATGTACCAGCAATAATCACTTACAATAAATAAACTCCGGGTTGAGGAGTATTTTACGATGGAATAGGAAAAATGATGCATAAACTGTAAACAAAAATGTATAAAAACAAAATTTATATCATCAATACACATATATTTATAAACAGTAACATTCAGCAAATATTTTTAACTCGAATTTCTGAAGCTAAACACGCATTTTGAAACAAATAATGATGTCACAAAATTGTATAAATCTCTATATTTATTAAATACACATGCTCAAGTTTTTTAGGAGGTGTAGAACGATACTTGGAGGTGATTTTTGTATATTATACATTATTTCGAAACGGCGAGTTCAGTTTATCGTGCCAAGAGCTTTCGATAGGGAAAAAAACGAATTTTTTCCAGCGCACAGACGATATAGGTTATATCGTCTGTGAATAAATGCCTTAGGGTAAAGTGATATCTTCACATTACGGAATGTCTTTTCAGTAAGCAGTATAATTAGGAACAATACTGATTACCAGCAATTATCACTTACAATAAATAAACTCCAACACACCCTGGTTGATGAGTATTTTACAATAGAATAGGAAAAATGGTGTAAAAACTCTAAAACAAAAATTCATAGAAACAAAATTCTATCCATTTGATACAAATAGCACACATATTAATAAACAGGAAAAGCAAAAGAAAAGCCATTTAAATTTTGAAACTATGGATCTCCTCTATGATGAAAATCCTAAAGAGACTACACCAATAAAACTTAGGGACTTGTACATCTTCATCTATAGAAGTATGTAATTTAGTCGAGTTAAGGGTAATCGGGCGTTGCAGACCAAAGTGGCGGGCGCTAATTGTCTAACCCAGGAATCAATGGTGGTTGGTGACTACAAATAATCTTTGCGTGAATCGTTCTTTCTTTATTTGTCTTGGTATCGTATGTGCTGCATTAATAAAATCGTGCTAATTATGTTAATTAGTACCATATTGGGACCCATGCACATCTATCATACTTCATTTGATATTTTCATTTAACATTAAATATTGTATTGCATTCTCATCAATGGTGTTTTGTTGTAAATCCGAAAATCCCAAACTCGGTTATCTAGTTACAACGGCCCATGGGGTGAGGAGTGGTGGAGAAAGATTTTGGGATTAATGAATACTGTGGATGAGGTGCCATTTTATTGTTCAAAATACTATTTAGAATGTTATATCATAAAGTTTGAGCTATACAGTCAATAATAAATAATAATAACACCTATTTGATCCTTTCTATTGCCTATCTACAATTATTATTTGTGTCAGAAAGAGGCACAAGCCAGTAAATGGCTAATAAAATATATCTAAAAGGCGAAAAAGGACAGTTATCAGTTAATTATGTTGTTCCAAGTTACATTTGAAGTTCAGGAAATGAAAAAGATCAAACGGAGATAGCAGTCTTTTTTATGGGCGTGTATATCAATTTAGCTATATTCTCCCCAATCCAAATTACAACCTTACGCCAAATAAAAAGGAATTTAACCTTCTTTAAACGAAACCTAAGATATACACCGAATGCTTGGAAATTATTGAATGATGCAAATATGTAAACTGACAAATCGATAAAGCAGAGTCATATCGGCATAGTCAATAACGATGAAATATTTTCTTCGTCGAAAGTTTCTTCGCAGAAACGAAAGTGCAGTCTAATAGGACCATCTCAGCAATTTGTGCCATTGAATGGACAATAGAATAGTCGTATAAGCTACGAATGAAATAAATAAATAAATCAAATTCGCAACTTCTTGGTCAATCCTTGTTTTTCTTAAATACCCGAGCTTATCGGAATGGAATCTTTGAATCTTTTATCTTATATTCTTGGTATGATCGTTCGTAAAGTATTTGTGACGTTCGGGTCATCTAATCTTTATATATTAGGCTCCGCGCATGAGTGTACTGACTGCAACCTAAGTTACGTTTCTAATCGCATATTGAAACAAAATAAAAGTGATAAGAAAAAGATAAAACCCAGACCGTGATGAAGATCATTGTGATGTTATTGGTACAGGTACTAACATGTAACATTATGACATCACAGCAAGGAAAGAATTCTTTACATTTTTCTCTTCTACGTAATCGGTTAAATTTGATGATGTAGTTATTAACAAATTACGGTTTCATCCACCTTGGATTGTACTAACAAATTTACAGCTTTGTAGCAGATATCATCTTTCTGAGGGAGATAACCCTCTGTGATGAATATAAGGGAGGTAATCCACTGTGATGAGTATGAGGGAAGTAACTCGCGGTGATGAGCATGATGGAGATGGAGGTAGCACATGGTGATGAGTATTACAGCGGTAACCCACTGCAATGATTATAAGGGAATTAACCCACGGTGATGAGTATCAGGAATGATGAGTATGAGCGAAATATCCCACGGTGACGAGAATGAGGGAGGTAACCCACGTCCCATGATAAAGAGTATGAAAGACGTAACCCACGGTGATGAGTATGAAAGATGTAACCCAGAATAATGAGTAGGCCTATAAAAGGCTCATTTCTTGATGCAAAGGAGAAAATATGTCCTTATCGTCAATCTGCTGTTTGCATTTGGTTCCGAATGATTGCCACATCGAAGTTACTAACTTAGAAGTTTAAATTAAATCCAATATCAAATAAAGATGTTTGCTTGCAGTTTACAGTGACTTAACATATGCGGCAGGTGTCAATTAACATATTTTAAGATGAGTTTAGGAGATTAATAGACAGGTGTTAATTAACATATTTTAAGATGAGTTTAGGAGATTAATAGACAGGTGTTAATTAACATATTTTAAGATGAGTTTAGGAGATTAATAGACAGGTGTTAATTAACATATTTTAAGATGAGTTTAGGAGATTAATAGACAGGTGTTAATTAAAGTTCAAGAGAAATAATATAAGAGTCGTACGCAAGTTGCCGATATTCTCAGCAAAGGTAAACAAAGTGACCATCCAGTTATATCAAGTAGGCTGATACTGGAAACTAGCACATCATCATAACTTACATTCAAGTGACAAGGGATACTTTCGTCATTTGATCCATGTCAGATTTTTCTTCTTAAGGCTACGTTGTGACGTTTTGATCTGCTTTTCTTTAACAATTCAAGATATTGGTATACTTGTGAATTAGGCGCTTCGAGCTTATTTTGTTCTTGAAATTGCTGCGAGGAATGTACACATCCCATTGTTACTTGGATGTATATAGACAGTGAAATATCAATTGTCGGCTAGGAAGGAAAGCTAGATATCCATAACAATAGATATAAGTTTGACATCAGTAGAATAAATCACAGATTGCCTAAAAGGCAACTTTTTGAATTACATCAACCGTTTAGTACACAATTTTTTGCCTAGTTATCGCCTGGGGAGAGGGCTTGTATTTGCACTCTGAGCATCATTTAGTGTACAAAATTACCTTTAGACGTGAAATATTCGAATATAAATTAAATTGCCATTAATTTGTAAGGTCAGAGGGAATAATATTTTTATGGTTTGGTTTCTTATACAAACATATTTTATATTAGGCGGGTAGATGAGGCATTTACTTTGTATATTAATACGTCCCCCTTGCACTCTGTCTGAATTTGCCTACATTGGACCACAGGTACAGTGATGTCACAGCTAGAAAAAATACCAAATGTCATTTGCTAATTAAATAATAAACTTCTTTGTCTAAATCATTTCCAACCTAGCTTCCACGCACGAATTTAGACACTTTTGCTTGAATAGATTTAATGACGTAAGTTTCCTACTGAAAATTAATTTGTGACCAGACCAAAGTTCAATTATTATGCATGCTTTCAATCTCATCATGTGGAAATGTTTCCGTTTCGTTGTCGAATCGCATTCTCTGGTGTTCAAACATAAGGCTGCAGAATCATTTTTATTCTGAAAGATAGAAAGCATTTAGCTACAGATGGAAAGCCTGCTGTCAACCTGTTTCTTTTCTGTATTCTGCTTTCTCATATAACATATATAACCTGTTTCATAATATAACAATAAATACAGAAATACCCAATCTCTTGATTACATACATACATACATACATACATACATACATACATACATACATACATACATACATACATACATACATACATACATACATACATACATACATACATACGTACGTACGTACGTACGTACGTACGTACGTACGTACGTGCGTGCGTGCGTGCGTACGCGCATGCATGCATACCTACCTACCTACCTACCTACCTACCTACCTACCTACCTACCTACCTACATACCTACATACATACATACATACATACATACATACATACATACATACATACATACATAGTGTTCTTAACTTTTATGCATGATAGTTGAACCTAATGTAAGCAATGAGTTTATATAGCTAACATCTCTCCGTGATTGTAAGTTGTAAACAACTGATTTACGTAGCAATAGTTCAAGGAATCTTTTGTTTACAGTTAGATTAGGTTTCTAGTTTGGAAATCTTCACGTTCTATCACGTAATAGGTTAAGTGAAAATGTAAATAAATAGGGTATAAATAAGCTAACAATACATACCTGGTTCATATCAGTCGGTGGAATTCTATTTTGAATAAAATTTAACATGTATAGTCTGTCCATGTATAATTCCAGAGAATTTTTTATTTCAATTATTCACTAACATTTTTAAGTCTTCACTCACTATTAAACTAACAATAATTTGAACGATTTTGTTAACTCCTTCAAAAAACATTCTTGAATAAATCATATTGGAACATCAAAAATTCCAAGAATATTGGAATTTGTTCAGAAAATGGTATATTTTGGGACCTGATGTAGAACATTTGTATACGTGTCTCTTAAATTGACACCTTGTAACTCAGAGAAATAAACTGTTTCTTGGTTTTTATTGTTTTTAGCAAAATGTTTGTTTCACCAATTTCCCCTACTCAAATCAAGACTTAGTATCGTAACCATATATATATATATATATATATATATATATATATATATATATATATATATATATATATATATATATATATATATATATATATATATATAATTTATGCAGACCTTTTTTATAACTGCATTATCTTTTGTTCCAAGACAAGATGGCGGAAAGAACGAATTGAGATTGGCATTGGAAAAAGTCGCGGTCGTCAATCCGAGGTGTATATTTGTACGGTATCAAACGAATTATTTCCCCTAAATCAGAACAAAACAATGATGTAGATATTTAGTTACATTATATCCCTTTTTATTCACATATTCTTTACATGAGTTTAAATGTATACATTTAAAAATAATGAATTGGCATATGTGGTTTTATGAAAAATATTGTACAACCGTCCAAAAAATCCGCATGTACATAACCGGTGCCTGCCTAGATAAATGCTGTACACGTCATCGGTCTGTCTGAAATGCCTGCCTAGATAAATGCTGTACACGTCATCGGTCTGTCTGAAATGCCTGCCTAGATAAATGCTGTATTCGTCATCGGTCTGTCTGAAATGCAAATGTGGATTTCCTCTTTAGATTTGAAAATTTACAAATTTGGTACTTAGGGGCCGATTTAGCCTGCAGTAAATGTCAAGTGGATTTTTTCCTTACATAGCAAATGGAACACGGGTTATGAACCAGCAAAACAAAAACATTTTCTTACACTCCGCCTACTGAATGCACATATTCAACTTCAAAGCAAATGTCAGGACAAATTTTAGAGACCAACAATAATTAAATACTTTTCAGTTTACAAAGAAAGCTCATTACTTTAAAAATATTTTAAAGTCTCTACTTTTGTGTCTTCATTTATTACAAATTACAAAAAAATATCGATTTGAACTGGCAGTGACAATGCAAGTTTATATTTTAAGTAATCGAAAATTCAGTCTCTTTCTGACGTACGGACGAGATTTTAAAATTGATCTGCATATATTTTAACAAGAAAATTATAAACAATATTGTTTTAGTTTTCTTCTATTTGTTTCTAGTTGAACAGTCCCAAGAATTTAAAATGCAAGCAGACACATCCAATCATTAGCTCCTGTGTTGAAAAAAATTGCAACATTGTAACAAGATGTAATTCATTTAAATTTGAATCACAATCGGTGTTAAAATCTCAACATTGCAACAAGATGTAAATCATCTAAATTTGCGTCACAGTGAGTTGTTTCTCGTTGTGATACGTCTACTTTCATGTTACAGGTGCTTTTCAGTTTCATCCTCAGATTTACTAAACAAATTTGATTCCACATTATTATTAACAGACAAATTGAAAGTCCTTCCACTTCATGCTCTTTAAAAATAAAAATTCCACGGCCATATTTTGAAACTCTGAAGCTAATATGGATTTGGGGTAAGTTGGATAATTTAGATTATTTAAATTGTGGAATGTCTCTTGTGAATTAAACACTGAGTTAAGTGGCTGGGGAGGGGATATTTCTAACCATGTTTGAATCTTGACTTTACTTACTTTGTCTGGAGCTTTCTTGAAGCTTTCAACAGATCTCTCTCTCTCTCTCTCTCTCTCTCTCTCTCTCTCTCTCTCTCTCTCTCTCTCTCTCTCTCTCTCTCTCTCTCTCTCTCTCTCTCTCTCTCTCTCGTTAGATATCACTTTGCACACTAACTTCGTCTGAGAACTTATTGTCAAACATTCTGTCAACAATATTTTTGTCCACCTTAGCTAACTCTAATTTCCTGCGGTAGATATATTGAAATGCCAATAAACTGCCAATCGCTACTTATTGTGCTATTCCATTATCCCCACATACAAAAGAAGCAATTATTTATCCCCGAACGACTGCATGTATTAATATTACAAATGTGACATATTAAATAATCTAAAATGTATAGCAATAAACCAATCCCGATCTTTTATAGTGCACTTTCGTTGAATATTTCAGGTTGTAAACGTTGTTCCAGGTTGGGTGTGCGATACAAAAAGTTTAGGAGTGCGATACGGAGTCAGGGAACGAACATATGGATAGAACGCCAGATCAGCCATTTAAGATTAAATGGGTTTCAGAAACACAGGTATCATACAAAAGATACCGATGCATATTTTGCTTTTTTATTTTTTAAATATTGCTTTTGAACAGGATATTTAAGTTATGCCACCGGTGTTTAATATTTGGTTCCGCAAGGGGGCGCCACATCATCCGGCCAATCACATGTCTGTAGAAGATTGTTGAATACGGTTCCTAGAAAGCAAACAACAACGATTATTTATCTTTGAGTAAAATTTTAAGTTGAAAATGCCATACAAAAGATGGAAAATATAAAAGGGTGTAAAACATTGCTTGAATATAATATTTCAATAAAAGGCAAACTAAACAAAAAAAAATATTAAAAATACATAAATAAATAGATAAAATAAATAGATAATATGAGTCCAAAACTTGAGCCCCATGCGCATTTAGGAGTTTCTTTTTCTTGTATCTAGTAATATCTCACTCACTAGTGAAATTGGAGTTGAAGGCATTAAGTAAGAAAACTCATACTAGCATGAACGTACACACAGACGGGACGATCAAAATATGCATGTATGAACGTGCATATGGACAGGACTGTCAGAATAAACACGTATGAACGTACACATGGCTAGGATAATCAGAATATATACGTATGAACGTATACTTGGACAGAACAGTCAGAATATGCAGGTATCAACGTACACTTGGACAAAACGGTCAGAATATACATGTATGAATGTACACATGGACAGGACGGTCAAAATTGTACAAGTATGCATCTACATACGGACAGGATATTCAAATATACATGCATGCCTGTACACAAAGACAAGACGGTCAGAATATACACGTATGAGCGTACACATAGACAGGACGGTCAAAATATACATGTATGCATATACACGCGTGCACATGGACAGGACTAGAATGTTGTTAATTAATACCAAAAACTAAACCATGCACCCATTAATGAATCCATGACCTCCAGGTAAGTACTTCTTGTATGTTCGGATCACTTTCGATCAACACATGTTTTAAAGTTAGGTCTAAACTTGAGACATTTAAACTGTGAAGTTAGAGTCAAACTCATATATTTCTATTGTATAGATTACTCGGTTTAATTTAAAGTTCTGACTTTTGATGCCTATTGGAGAAATTTGTGCACACACACACACACACACACACACACACACACACACACACACAGTCCAAAACCTCCATTTTTGTAAAGATAGTGTAACATGTGGTTCCACAGTTACTGGTCCTGTGTTTTAAACAAGACTGTGGGTTATAAAAAACAGTTTTTGCTCAAAATCCGACTTCAGTCAAATTTCTGAAATCTGATTGGCTAATAGTTTTATGTTCAATATGCAATCAAAAGTCAAATAAATAAATAAAAAATGTCTCTATGTCTTTTCGTCATTTCTTACTGGTCCCAGTTTTGATTGAATACCAGTACACAATGGAGGCAGAAAAACCACCAAAAAATACAGCATGATATATCCATAATGTCAATCCTTAAACTAGACAGAAGAAATCACTTATTTGAGGGAAGGGGATGCGGGTGAGTTATGTAATGCCCACACAGGTAAAAAAGGAAAAATAAATAAACAGAACCCGCATAATAACTTTGGAATGATGTAAACATGTATTCCGTATCTTTAGGTGTCAATAACTAGGGTAAGAAGATAGTAGTAGGGTTAATTTTCCATCATGGGTCGACAGTTAAATTTTCAGGGGAGTGAAGGAGTGCCTGGGATTATTTTATGGAAACATTCCGTTACCTAAAATAGCTTTAAACATAATCTTGCTGTCATACTTGAACATTGAACGATAAAATAAAGAAAAATAAAAGTTGCGGCTCACAAGAAAATTCCACCAACCCCATGGAAATTAATAGTCGGTCCCTTATATTCGCTGCAGTATCAGTAAGCATTAAAAAACTGCTACATATAAAGTGTACACTCGCACACATGGCTCATAATTACCTGGGGTACAAAGGTTGACACCAAGTAGCCTTCCACCCATGCATGTATAGTATGACGTACAGTTCACTGGAGAATGTACTATGGCGTATCGTCCGTCAGGCTGGGTGGAGCAGTGGTTTGCCTCGTTACAAGGCGGTGGGACATTCCGAGGGCTTTGTGATTTATGAAAACAAAATATTTATTATAATTCAGAACACAATATTTTTTGGAAAGAAGAAAGACTCTAAGTAATTTCATAGAAGTTTAACAGATTTTAGAAAGATGATTTTTGTTTGTATGGTTAGAACTGGATAACTATCCCACCACAACACCTGATCAAAATTTATCAATGCTACTCGAATCTTCACTACCAAAAAATCTTCTCTAGAAACACAATAAAAATGCAAAATTGTTTTATACATTATATTTGAAGGAGAACACGACTTCCAGTTAAAGTGAAAACCAACCTTAACTCTATTTTAAATCATAATTACTCACACAAAGACTAGAATCCATCGTTTTCCTACCATTCTCTACTATTGAGTATGCAGTTCTTCAGAGTTCTCAATACAAAGTCCTCTTGAGAATTTTCTGTACTAATAGTAGATCATTTAAAATGTAAATCTCTTAATTATCATTATGTACTTTGTGTAAATATTAGGCTACAATATCCTACCGAACTGACCGCTTTATGTATTTATTTATTTGTTTATTTATTTAATTATTTATTTATTTATTTACTTATTTATTTATTTATTTATTTATTTATTTTATTTATTTATGATGTCATATCTTATAAACAGTACTGATAAATTTTATGGACAAATGTCATGCAGAGCTAAATCTAACAGATAATGCCTTACCATGTTGGACTAGAAATCAAACATAATGATTTGTTCTGATAACAAAGGTGCACATAAACTTGTAGAAATAAAAACTACACCTACCGTTTTAAGCTTGCATAACACAAATAAATTTTTAGAAACCTCTATAATTCTATTTTTAAACCTGTATTCCACTGAAAGTGTAAAACAAACAATAGTATGGTGGGAAGCAGTGACAGTTATTCAGTAATTAATTATGCTACAAGCTTATACATGTGCGTAATGCATATATGTGTGTAATCCAGTGTTACGAGCCTATGCCCTTTAAAAATGTAAGAAAAATGAGTGAAAAGAAACAAGTTTTTAAAAGTCAACAAATAATTTATTTATTTAGAATACAAAAGTGATGATAAACAAAAAGAACTTAAGGTAATGCAAATTAAAAGGATACTAGAATTAAAGGCACAAGTCTTTACGATTGTCTTGACAATTTAAAAATTCTGATCAAACTTCAGTCAATATCCAAACATAAGTCCAAAGTTGAAGGCGTTGATATGCCTTTGGCGACGGGAATGGCTGAAGCACAGTTATAGAATCCCAAGTTGGAATTCACTATAACTCCCGCTCTGTCCAAGAAAATTATTTTTATGAGCACTCTATATTATCAGATAAATAACCACTAAATTAAATAATTTGATTAAGTAAATTCCAGCCCAAATTAACTCCAGGACACAATAATAATATAAACTGATTCTGCTAGATCTTAAGCACAAATGAATACTCTTTCCAGTAACAAGATTATGTATTCTTCCACTTTACCATAGGTCACATTTAACATTTTCTACTAAAACAAAAACCCGTTATCTAATGAAAAATAACCTTCTAGAAAGTTCCTAATGTTTAAAAATTAAACTCTTACTTAAAAATAGAAGTCTTAATTACTAAGATTATAATATAAAATTTTTAATAAACAACAAGTAGACTAGGTAATTCCTAAGTAATTTTTAAAGTTCAAGACACAGATTGAATTAAACATTTGCTAGAAAACCAAAACTAATACTGCAAGCCAAGTAGAAAATGAACTTAATTTTGGACAAGGTCAAGTCCAAAATAAAATGTTATGTTACAATAGCATCTAATAAAATCTTTAAAAAAAGTAACAACGAAAGCAAATTAAGTATACATAACACTTTCCCTCGTAAAGAAAGAGAAAGATTTATGTAATAAAGCTTCATTTTATTATTAGTGAAATATAGATGTGATAAAAAATACATAAGTTGAAATCTTATGAATGCCACAAAGTATTCAAAAAGCGATATAATATTACTATACACGTTAAAGTGCAACTGCTGTTACATCTTCTTCCCTTAACGTGCCTAACGTCAATATTTTATTCCTGCATCATCAAACTCCACCTTGATAATATCCGATTTTTGTTTTACATCTTACCAAGTAAAGGGTTGCGATCACTAAACACAGTATCTGCGGCGGAACTAATATACGTTGCAGAGTGTTGCAAAGCCAATATCAAAGCCAAACATTTCTTCTCGCTTGTGGAATAGTTTCTCTATTGCTAATTTAAGTTCTTAGAAAAATAACACACTTGAGGATCTACTGTAGTGGAATACTATCTCAGCTACGCTGCTCCGAGTCTCACTATATCGGGTTCTTTAAGATAGGTCGTGTATTTGGAGTGATACTCCGCTGAATCTATCTGAGCACTGGCGCTCCAGAGAGTGACAGATTTTACCTCAGCGGGATATGATCTAATTCCTGGCATCTCGTGTGTCGCCGACTGGGTCGCAGTTTTGTTCATGAACTGGGTCGCAGACTTGTTGCTAGGGTCGCCAACTGGTCGCAGTCTTGGTCACCGTCTGGAACTTAGACTTGTCGCAGAGTCGCCGACTGGTATTCCTCTGGTCGCCTACTTGGTCACTTGGTTACACACAGAGTCGCTGACTGGATCGCTCATTTGGTGGCACGGCTATCGCCGAGTCGCCGACTATAGCGCAGAGAAACGACGGCGAGAAATGATGAAAGAAGAACTATCCTCAGTGAAAAACGAGTATTAAAAGATATGTGTTTTTTGGACTAGCCTTGTAGCGCAGGGCTTTTGGTCGACGAAAGACCTTGTTCCTATTCTTTTCCGATTCCCTGGCCTGAATCTCTACTGTCCAAAAAAATACGACCAAATGTGCTTGCAATGGCGGGGATGTTATATTTTTACTCAGCTAGGGAGGTCTTCACCCTATTCCTAAGAAACCACCATTTCAGCCACAGTTAGTAAGTATGTGTGTGTGTGTGTGTTTGTGTGTACCCAGGCAGAATTACGCGACCTAAAACATAGACGTTCGATGATGACACTACTAAGCTCGCCAAACATTAAAAATCAAAACATAAACTTTAACGAAGCGAAATATTTCAAAAAATGAACGAAAATTTACGTCCATGAGGTTTCCTCGTTAGACAATAACACTATGTCTTCTTTAATCAGAACTGCACCAAACCCAGCATCACTTGCATCAACAGACATTTTAAATCATTCACTGAAATTTGGAACTGAAAGAACTTTTAAGTAAGGCATGTAAGTTATCTAAACCCTTCTGACATTTTTCAAGACAACGAAACTTCCAGAGACAATAAAAATTCTCTTTTATATAATTAATTGCTAATTTGTATCATTGAGTCTTTCAAGAAATTTCTGAATTGTCTTTAGTTCATATTTTCATGTGTCGCTGTAGGCGATGATAGTAGTAGATGATGCTAAGAATTCTGACTCAGGGCCTATATCCCATGTACCAGAGGCTCTCATCAAGTATGATTTCACAGAGACTCCCATCCATTCCTCTCCAAACAACTATACTTTGTTGCATCAAAAGAAGACATATCCCTTCACTAGATACCGCCACCTATCAGGGCAGACAATGTTTTAACGTGTGAGGTTTCAGATGTCGAATTAGTTTTAAAGTTAAGATAAAATTATATTCCTCATCTCCTATTATCAGCGTTTCAATTGTTGAAATTATAAATATTTCTTCATCATCATCCTTAGTTTCCCGTAACATATCTTTTCGTGTCTTTTTTTGTTCCAGAAACTGCTAAAATGTTTTATTTTGTTTAAAAAAAACTGCTCCGTGATCTATAAAAGTTTCATTCGATTTTCTTTCTGTATTTGTCAATACTTGTTTTAATGCATCGGTTATCGACGCTCCTGTCTTATTTGAAACGGGTACAATAGACTCATATTTACTAAAAACATCAATAACGTTAAGGATAAATATTATTATCATTAAAATGAGCAAGATTTGACATATTAACTAAATCTAACGCCCAGATATCATCAGCGGCATTCGAGACAACCTTTTGTCTCGGAACCATTTTTAGGGTTGTGTTTTTCTAATGCTAGATCATCGTATAATTCTTTCTCAAGACCGAGTGTATATTTAGCTCCGATTAATCCTTGAACCAACCTTCTATCAAATCTCTCTCGTAGGTAGGTTTCCTATCTTTAAGTTCCTTTAGCATTATTTAATCACAATCTGATTTTGAGTTCTCTACACGAACGTTTATCACGATAACAAGTGTCGTGACACATTGCTATTGCATCAACTTGATTATAAGGCTTTGTCTGGGCAGTGCATTATCGTTTTCGTCTAGTTTTCTTTTATCTAGCGGATAATATGGCCCAGTATAGTTGTGCCCTAGTAATGACCAAACTCCTTTAGGTTTTGGTAACTCACCGATAATTTTATGTACATCCATCCGAAAACAAATTATTTCACAGCGATTGCGGATTGGCAATAAGTAACAATTTTATCTTGTTTGATACAAAGATCTTTATCACAACCACAATTACAACTCATTATTATTTCAATCATCGAATAAACCTAATTCAATCGGCCTTTTCGCAGATGACTCCAACGATGGAGTCGTCGAAGAAAGAAACACGCTCTTCTTCTACCGCAAACAGTACAAATATCTTTTAACATCGTTCTGTTATGTTGTTTTTTTTTGTCCTTGTTAGGTGTTTTAATTTTACATTTTAGGCAATAAGTTTCAGTTTGCGATAAGTTATATTTCATTGTCACATATAATTTATTGCTATATTAGCGTTGTTTTTTATTGGATGTCTGTCAGATTGTAAAATAAAATGTAGAAACATCGGAATCTCTTGACATCTCCCTGATAAATATAACACATCAATAACTACAAGCTGAGATTCCAACCGGATCTACATGATTAGACGAAGTATTTATTCTCGTAAATATTTTAACCATATATTATTTTATACAATCCTTTAGCGGAAATCCGAACGAACAAACATAATTAATGTCATAAACAGGAACTCAATACGTACCAGATCCATCATCGAACATTTGTAAGTTAATGGTACACGAACCACTTACTGGTACATCATTAAATTCATCTTTGGAAAATATTCCACAAAATCAGATTTTGACTTCGGATTTTAATATTTCAAATAAATCAATATTAATCAAACGCGACAGGAGTTGTCAACGCCAACGACGATACCGTCGATGTCGTCAACCGAGCCTGGTACCTGGTAGAGTAATTTCGAGTTCAATTCCTAGTAGGTTCGGAAGTAGACTTCCCGCTAGCCTTGCTAGGAGTGGAGCGACTGGAGTATATCCTACATGTACCATTTTTTGTTTTGTTACCCTTGGCGACTTCGACTTTGTTGGGGTTTTTCCCTTTTTTACTCCGCTTTTCTGGCGTTATTGCCGACCATGTTTTCCTAGCTGGCGTTTACGTTTTATTATTGCATAAAACTATCACGATGACAAGGTCACTGACGATAGATCTGTTTAATACTGTATACAGATACCGCTTTTTTTAGTTGCTCATGATGCTACCCCTGATACTACTGTCAGTCTCAGTGTTACTATCATATGTAAAACCTTTGGTATTGCTCTAGCTATTACAGAAAGTGCTGGTCTAAGAACTCCGTCGTGTGTTGACATCGCTGTTTGTGCAACACATAGTTTAAGAGCGGTTGTACTGAAATCACTCTGCAATCACGTTTATCGATTTGTTGTTGCGTCAACATTACTTTAACCGCTGTTTACTTTGAAGTTGCAGGAGAGCTCATTAAAGAAGCAAAACAGCGTTTAGCAACAGCTTCTAATAACTTGTTATAATCTGGCCGGCCATTAGGTATATTTCTCAAGTTGTGTACTCGGTTTTCATCATATCAAGGTTGTTAGATTAAACTTGTACCGTCATTCTTCCTGTTGTCGCGTTGATTGTCAAAACTATAAATCACTGAAAACGAGCGCATACACCTTATACTACTCAGCGTCCAAGTAACTTCAAAATCAGTTGTAGATTATATAGCTTGTTCGGATCTGATGCGTCGAAGTAAAAGATTGGGTATAGAGATCGACATTCTTCGACTGATATTTGTTTTCCGCTATCAGCGTCCTGGTACTTTTGATTTGCGTAAATGAGGTACATGTAAGCTCGTATAACATTTCTAGTTCAATCATCAGCAAAGTTACATTGCTCGTTCGGGATATTGTTTCGAATTTATCCTAACAAATATTTGCTAGACATCGTGGTAGCCTATCGTTGAAATACAACCAACAAGTGTCGTGGTGATTGTTTGCTGGGGTTGGTTGTAACACGCCACGTGAAATCAGTTGTGTAAGGAATTGCTGTATGATAAATTTTATTCAGCTGGAAATATAAAATTTTTGTCCACGCGGTCAATGTTGTCTCGAGTTCCATTAGTTCCATTGTTATTTGTTGAAATTCTGCAGCATAAGCTTTTCGTTTGGCATATCCTTCTTTATATTGCTGTTGTTGCACTCTTGTGACCGCTAATATCATTGAAATTCTTATCACAGCTGCATCATCAACACCTGGAATGACTAATAGGTTGTTATCTGATGCAAGATTACCCTCAGCAACACTGAATTCGCTTGAAACAGCTGCTCCGAATGAGGTATCTTTATATCACATCATGTTAGTGGCAACTGACCTAGAGTAATCATCGCTAAATGAGACGATGTAAGCTATTCTGCTTGCTACTGGCAAGTTCATCGAGATGTCTTCCACGGTTTGAGTGGTCAACTGGTATTTAGCACATCTAAGCAAACTGTAACAATTATTGACCAGCGCAATTTCTGTTCCAGCTGCAATATTACCATAAATTATGTTAACATTTGACCCTGTACTTTTAACACCGCCTTATGCGATAATAAAATCACATCCTTTTTTGTTTTAAAAGTTCTAATTCCGGCCGTATCTGGTTTGTTTGAGTTTTCATCGAGATATTCGACGTATTCGGATTCTGTTATAGTGTCGTCAGAAGCTTGTTCTTTGGCAAGATCAACATAATTTAACTGACATTTTTATTTTATAATAGCCACACAAAATTGCAACGACTTTGTCATTGGTCACTAAAATGCGACGATTAAAAGGCAGCAGCAGTCCTTGGCTTTAGTTTCCTTACAAGTTTACGCACTATTTCTTCACCACGCGGTAATAATTGTTTTTGTAGTAGCTATCATAGTTCGTTCAATTTCTTTTGTTGGCACAATATTTGATATTAATTTTTATTTCCGATGCCGAAGATGCTGGTGGAATACCTTTTGTGTCGCCTTTAATCTCTCGGCGATTATTTTTGTCCGACTGCAGTAACAGCTGCAGTCGCAAAAGATTTACCTCCATCAAGTGCAATTGGTATTACTTTACGCACAATTCCTGATATATTCGCAGGAATTGTTGCAAATATATGTGCAAAATATCCACCTACGATTTAAATATAGGTTTGCAAAATAGAGAGTGCAACAACTTCAACAACTATGTCATTGCAATGACTTAACGTGTCAAATTATTGCTAAGATCTATCTGTCGCCTAGATTGATCTTTAAGTTGCATTGTTATACTTTTTATTTGATTTTCAAGATTAATTGGATAGCATATGTATTACCTAGGAGTAATTTGCATCAGTGATCCTGGAGGAACATCTGGTAAAAAAAAAACACTAAATAGCTTGACCTTGGCTACCTAAAACTTAATAATACCCTAGTGCAGTAAAACAATTGATTAAAATTGTATTTTTCTCGGTTATGTTAACGGTTAAGTTTCCATCATATGACATTTTGTTCTCCAACACAGCCGTACTGTTGCTTTTCAAATTCTATCAATGATGAAATACTATTGGTTTGTAAAAAAATCATTATCAAGTTATTTTTAACGTGATTCTAGATTGTAGGGTATTATAGTTCAAAGTTGATTAAAGGTTTCCGCGGCGGCTCCATATTTTGTGACTAGTTATTTAATTATTTTGCTAAAATCAGTTTTTGTTATACGCTCCTTGGATATATTTTGACAGGATTAAATGTAAAATTGTAAAATTGTTGTTGACATTTGTTTTCATATTTGCTATAGAATGCCATATCGTAGCAGAAACTAATCCAGCTTCGTATTGTATATATACTTGGAAACCGCGTATCCGCCAGTAAACCTAAATCAAACACAAATTGTAAGTCATTACAGTTGAAGTATGTGGATGGTAACAAGGTTGATAAAACCGGTGGAATGGTTCCAGGTAATTTTAATATTTCAAGTACAAAAAAAAATCATTGGGTCGGAAACCAAATACCCACCAGCAAATATTGATAATACCCAAGCGGTGAGTTATGCTCAATTAAAACTTTTTGATGATAACAAGCTTAATAAGGTCGGAAACACAATGACAGGTAACCTGATAATCAGTAATAACTAAAAAAAAATAACTGGATTGCCAATAAATTCACCGTCAGTTGATGATACTGATGCAATTAGTTATGCTCATTTAAAAGGAGCACTTGCACCGTATATACAACAATAAGGGGGACTAGTGGCATGTAATATAAATATGAAAAACAATAAAATCACAACAACATATGTTCCAGTCGATCCTAATGATCTGAAGAATAACGCCTACGTTGATAGTATATCTAGTTGGGCATAAAACTAGCCCAAAAAATGAAGGGTATATTCCAATGCTTTTTAAAGCAACTGATGACCTATTTGTGTTTGAGGTAAGCGCATCAACACGTTATCCTGAAAAGTATCCTCATCACAATTTATGTCATAGACAAGAATGGACGACTAACGGAGAAAACAAAAACCTTACGCTCAGAATAAAATGTCCCGTTACAGTTGTTTTTTGCTAATTTCATTTGCGTGGCTGATTATTGATTTAATTTAAGATTGGTGATTGGATAGATCAAACGATGATATCAACTGAATAATATTGTATAGTACAGAAGACACGTATATTTCAACAACACAATCCTTTATAGTTCCAGCTGAAGATACTGTTAACAAGTAGTTTTATTTTCGAATTCATGCTGTAGCTCCTGAAGATCCGTTTCCGGGATTGACAGCATTTCAAATATACACTCTCGATGATCAAAATTTAATATAATATTGTGTAACAAAGGTCAGAACCACCAATTATACCCGTTGCAAGATAATTTTATGCCAATATGTTTAACCTAGATAAAGATGTCAATAGTAAAATATGTGCTAAAGACGAATCACGAGCAACAGCTATGATCGAAAATATGAAATATTTTAACATTAAGATTTAAATATTGAAATGTTAGAAGATATAAATAATTTAGTTCGCGTTAGGTACATAAGAGAACTAGAAATGAGAGAGTCAATGAACGACTTGGATATCATAATGTCCTCCTGATGACTGTCTAGAAGAACAAAGAAAATTGAAATCCTTCTCAAAAGGATATTGCTTGAGCTTGACAAGAAAGATATTGATACACTAATACAATTAAATCTGATAAAAGAACGAGTTTGTGGTGGAAGAGATTTTTAACAAAAACGAATAAACGAGATTCATAGCCGTCTTGACAACCTAGTTGAATCTAACAGATTAAATTTAATAAGAAACAAAATGCTTTACGATAGTTTTTCTCAAAACTAGAAATTATTAAGCATTTTGGTATGTAATAACACGGCAAACAAATCCCAGTTAATATTGCTATTTTAACAACGAATAATTTGTACTGAAACGTAATTCTCCCAATGATACTTAAAAATCTGAATTTGATCTAATTATTGCTAAACATTCTCTAGAGATAATCAAAGATCTTAATGATGACCTTGATAATTTCGGTGATGTTTAGCTAGGAAATGTTTTTAAAGAAGTCGAACAAACAGGGTTGGAAGAAAAGATTCTTACTAGGACAGAAGTGAAGAATATGATGTTCTACTTCCATCTAGACAAGATGAAATTATTACAATGGAATAGAGAAAATACGAAACCATTCGAAAATTTGATGTTAAAAGTAGCTTCTGATATTGGTCTTCTCACAACTGAATGCATTCAATTGCTAAAAATCCTCAATGTGTGGGACAGGTTGCATAATTAGCATTGCTATCTCTATCAACATACCCCTTAAATATATTTTCATGGCAAAGTTATTTTTATTTTGGACTGCCTTGAGCATTAATTATATAAATTAAATCACCTGGGTTTTTTTAATGTGTACTTAACCTAAAGAGGATTTTGTCGTATGGACACGAGACCAGAACTCTACCACCAGGCTGAAAATCCATTTTCTTTGTGTTTTGGTCATACCTTACTTTCATTTCGGACTAAGCAGAATTTAGAGATTCGTTCTTGCAGCTTAACAAACCTTTGGCAAATTGTATTTAAAATTGGAAACAAGAGAGAAAAATAATTTCTGCGACTTTATTTGAAAGAAGTTTCTTCAAAAACTAAATCACAGGAATTAAATCCTAAAGATATTTGAACTGATTCCCTGACAGCATATAACAGTAAATGGACACCTTCTTCCCAATCATTTATCGTATCAAAACAATATGACTGAATCATAATGTTAAGGAATTCTTTCTAAAGCACCATGGTTTTCTGAGTAATAGGCTGAAAGTTTCAGACAAAATTTGATCCTTGATCAGATTGCAATTGAAGGAGCAATTGCGTTTTAACAAAACACTATCAAAGCTTCACTATTGTTTTCATTTAATATTCCTCAAAAGAATTGCCTCTGAGAATATAGTAGACACACACATTATGGCCAGCAAATACTGGTTGCCTGACTTAGTTTCATGCAAGGAACCGACCCAATCTATGGGACATGCTGAAAACATTAATAGACCACACATATTCTGATGTTCTCCTAAATGGTTTGTAACATGCAGGAATATGTTGTACATGAGACTCGCCTTGCCTGGCTGTAACTATATGTTTTCAAATTTTGATATCAAGGCGCCAACGAGGAGCGTTGAAGCTAATTCGATTGAGCAACTACAGGCAGCGCAGACGGAAATCCAGAGCAAAAGAGTCAAATACAATGAAGCCTAGACGAACGAGTCAAAGGCTAATCCCACGGCGACTTGATGCCGTGTAAATGCCAGAACGAATGAAACAGCTGACTTGGGTACAGAACTCCGTAGTTCCTATTTGTACACGACCTCAACCGACAAGCAATAATTCGAGCTGGTGTTTGCGGCTGAAGCCGTGACCGCTGTTAATTTCCTGCCTTATAAATATTTATTAGCTTATGATACACCATGGAAGCCATCACTGGAACAGCGACTGCAAGTTAGGGATAAGGAATAGCTGCTAGCGTTACATGTTATTGCAAGACCCCATTCAGAATAAGCACACCTAAAGAGGTGAACCAGACTTACATACTATTTCTTCAGCACGAAAATGCTGGTATGTCCTTACTGCGAGTTGGTATTGCCAGAATGATAGAGAGCCACTGACTACATACAATAGACTCTTAAATGGTCATATGGCTATATATGCAATACACATTCGTGGGACTTTAACATGGTTAAAGTTCTTGCAATTCGATCCTGGCCTTGAATTCATGGGCGATTTCTTGAGGCAGCTTGCCGAACATGAATGTTTGCTATGTTCAGGTGTTCCTTGCTCTAATCCTTTGTTGAGTACTTTAATCATATTCTAGCCCACTATACATTCGGCCATCAAGCTAAATTTATTTCAAAATTACTTGTTTGCTATTTTCTGCACTACTACTTCGCTAACTCGTGTCAGCATCCCGCCGTCATGGCGACCGTTTCGGCTGCTCGCTCAAACACCATAACATTTCAGCTTCTTGCTCGGAATCGGTTTACTTGGTTTGGCTTCGGCGCTCGCTTGGATTCGATCTAGACATCGTAGGATGCATGCGTAAGATCCTTGTTACCTCATATCTGAATGGTAATTCCAATTGGTGCTACCTATGGTAAGTTAAGAACAACTATGCCTATGTAAATTGGCTTGTTCAGCTCTTTCTTCTGTGATGGGTTACTGATGTCGTCAAAATGTTTGCACCGTTTGTATACTAGTTCCACAATCAAGCACCCCAGTACATCTTCCTTATCATCTTTCCTCAAAAACCTAATCCTGGTCTCTTTGATGAGATTTATCATTGATTTGCCAAATACGCCATTGTTTATTTGCTTAGAAATTCCTCCTCAAAAGCCATACAAGTCTTTTGACGAAATATTAAGTTTTTATGTACCTATATAACCTACATCTCGATTGGTGACTAGAGCAAGTTTCTTTAATCAGTCACAAAGGTTTCACTTTTGATTAGGTTTTAGAAGACTGATGCACTAAGTAAACTTACTCCAGTTTGTTTACCAGATCCTTTGATGTCACATTCTTTGTCTAGAATTCAGTCTTGAGCAAATCGCAAACACTGGCGAGCTCTCGAAGTCTATCTCGATGATGTTTTGCTCTATATCAAGCCTGTTTTCCACACCATGGCGGCAATCTCCACTGGGAAGTCCATGTATTTTTTTGTATTTTTGAACTGTTTCATGCTGTGTCCCTTCTTCAGATTAAGCTGAAAGTATTGTATCTCTTTGTTTTGTAATGGAGTACAACCTGTCTTGAAAGACCAATGTTATGTGAGACCACCTATCTTGTGAGACTTTATTCTCAATGTACAATGTTTTGATTATATAATGTTATAACCTGCTATAAGAGATCACCTGTCTGGAGAAACAATATTTTTTGCCAAATGGGGTAGTCTTTCAAGAGGTTGATAGGTTGAGAGGTTGGGTGTTTCCTTAACAAATAAGGATAAGTTTGAAGAGTCAGTTGCAATATCGACAGTAACAACACAGTGAAGACAATCAAAGCGTTTGGTTCATGGGATTTTATAGAAGTGTTTCATATGATTCAGTGTGGAAATAGTCCCTATCTCACTTGTTCTTCGATATAGCTCAGAAGTGCAAAATGTTAAAGTGGAGAATACAGGCTGACGTATTTCATTAGGGTAGAGGATAAACACAATTCGTTTACTGTGTACTGAAACTGACGTATTGATGCAGCAGAAATAGGAACTGTGTTTTTTATGTCAGTGTGACATGTGCAATATCATATATTTATTCTGCATTCCTGAATTGAATCTATATTTGGTGATAAAAAAGATCATATTTGACAAGAGATAAAGGTTACTCTCCCTCTCTTGGGGGTCACGGCTCATTAAAAAAGTATTAGTAAAATAACGTCTTTACATAAAAGGAGGCCTCGTTTTGATTCATGCCTTTCTAGCAATAGCCACATAAGGCGTCTTTTCCCTTTTACTCGTCAAATGCCTCTTACATGGCGCTAAAGGCAACTATCGTTTGATATACATGTACACAAGATATACATGTACACTAGATATACATGTACACAAGATGTACATGTACATAAAATGATTAATTATTCAATTAATCCTACAACAGGCAAAAGGCGACTATCGTTTGATTCAGAGGAGTTGAGCAACTGGTTAATTCAGATACATTTCGACGTGAAGCCAGCTATGTAAGTTGACTGTACAAAGAGTATCTTCCCCACTTCATGGTCATATGTAAGTTTCCGAGTAATAGTGAGCGTTTTGTCGAACTCAAAACATTATTATTTAATAATTGTTGATAAATTTATTTATATTATGGCTCAAAGTGATGTTTTCATTTCTAGGATGGAATAAAGTAAAAGTTAATTTAAAGAATGGATTAAATTGTTAATTTCATGTATATGATGAATCAAAGTGGTGGTTTCTTTTATAAGATAGAATAAACTGATCAGAATACAGCAATTTAGAGTAGAACATAAAACTGGACAGAACACAGTCATGCATTTCATAATCTTCCTGAATAGTGCAATAAACTAAATCAAATGATAATGGAATAATATAAATGGTACTCATTGCATGGTACGTGTTCTAAAACCAAGTTTAAAACGTGATCCAGAACAGTGAGGTCACCTGTGTCACCAAGGCCCATCAATAACCGCTGTAGAACTGGTGTGTGTTGTGTTTGTGTGTGTGTGTGTGTGTGTGTGTGTGTGTGTGTGTGTGTGTGTGTGTGTGTTGATCATTTCAGTTTCATCTACGTAATTCTGTTGGATATTTTTCCTATCTACCTTACATCCGCTTTTGACAAGCACGTTCCGGTTTTGACCAGCACATTCCGGTTTTGACGAGCACGTTGATTATATAGAGTTCTTTAGTTTCGTTTCAATATATAGAGATGTTTGCCCTAAAATATAAATTTGCGACTTAATATTTAATTCAATTTTAATACTGGAGTGGTTTTGGTTGACTGAGTTGAAATTTCTTAAATACAAAGTAGAAACAACTAATGACTAGAAATTTGATTTGGTATCAAGGGTATTTCTGAGATTTTATTGTATATATAAAATAACGTGTCTTCTAATTATTTTCATTTTTTTGTTCATTTTACATGGACTTTTTTTCTGTCATTGTGAATCAGGAGAAAAGAGAAATAAGCATTGTGTTAGTTAGATGACTATATTTATGTGTTCCTCCTACTACAAATTGCATGATGTATGTGCGTGCGTGTGTCTTTATTACATACTCGTCACATTTGTGGGTATTCCTGTTGTACACGAGGCCCACTCCACACTCGTGAATCAAAAGTTGACCATTCGCACAGGTGGCATAATTCTTACATCCGATTTCATAGTCGCCGTCTGCGAGCGTAGTGCAGTCCAACGCCAAACCTGCAATATTTGAATATTCTATAGTTTTCTTCTCTGAAATACCTATAGTAATAAATCTTGATCCAATCTTAAGTGCTCCATCATTCTCGTTGTCAAGAAAATAATGACGAATTTTGTTTGTCACAAAACCACTTGGGCATAACATTAAGCAAATACTATATATATATATATATATATATATATATATATATATATATATATATATATATATATATATATATATATATATATATATATATATATATATATAAATATATATATATATATATATATATATATATATATATATATATATATATATATATATATATATATATATATATATATATATATAATTGTTTTCCTAAAAGCCGGTTTAAGTAAGCGCCTTCTTCATATTTCTCAAAGCGAACTTTGAAATGGCTGCCTTCCTGACTGCAATTCTTTTTTCAAAAATAGTTTCCTGGTGCATTAGAAATGTATCTTCAAATACCAAAATGTCCGAGAAGTTTGGATTAAACCAGGTTAATTAAAACTGATGATGCACGCGAAAGCTACAAGAATGTTCCTAACGTAGACCAACGAATAAAACTTGTGAGAAGTAGCTATTCTGAGAGGTATTTACAAACGATGAACTGAAAGCAAGAGTTGTTCCCCCTACGTCATGTGTGAAAACATCATTTAAAGGATCACCAAAAATTACGGATTCAGATCTAACTATACTTATCCAGGAAACGAATAGGCTTAATTGATGACATGTAATTTAACTGGCTAAAGTTGCGATGTGCAGTTAGTATTGTAACGAGGAAAACTTCTGAGTAGAGGGGCTAGTATGGTGACAACATTCACACTTAAATGACATCTATGCTACTTTCATATTCTGTGGCTGAAATTTCTTTACTTGTACTTGTTATCAAAACTATGTATTATCTAAAGCTGACAGCTGATAAAATGGCTTAACCTAAGTGTTGAAAAACTGAGCTTAAGCTGGAGCAAAACTTACTTTTGTAGTTTGTAAAATAGGGAAAATGAATTCCGCCAGATTAAA
This sequence comes from Potamilus streckersoni, assembly GCA_016746295.1. NCBI lineage: Eukaryota > Metazoa > Mollusca > Bivalvia > Unionida > Unionidae > Potamilus > Potamilus streckersoni. Next base: position 1,094,657 of record JAEAOA010001888.1, on the reverse strand, counting down.
TAATACCAGCTTCTGGATTGCAATGAATGAATAATAAAACGCATACAATTAACTATTTGTTGGCTGTTGTTACTGATTAACATTTGATTTTCGTAAATTGGCATTGCCATGAGCTAGTAGTCTAAAAAAATGCACATGTGAAGCAAGGCCAAGCTGAACACTCACCAACCCATGTGGTACCCATCAATTCACCAAAGTAAAAAGAAAAAATTTCTTTAAAATATACCTAAGATATTCAGATTCTTCGTTAAATAACCATGGCAACCACTAAAGAAATTCTGAAAAATCCCTTTTCTTTAAAAATCAAATGCAAAGTGTGAATATGTTGAATTCAACATAATGTACGGAACATGAAAATGTACGTTCTAACGATCAAAGGTCTTTTGATCATTATTAAATTGTGTCTATGAAAACATTTCTGTCACAATTCTGTTGGATGGGACGTAATCTACGCACACAAATCTGTCAACGTACCGTCAGCTGAGGCATACTGTAAGGATACAACATTTTGTCATCTGAGACATACAGTAAGGATACAACTTGTTATCAGCTGAAGCATACTGCAAGGATACAACTTTTTGTCAGCTGAGGCATACAGTAAGGATACAACTTTTTGTCACCTGAAAATAATGTATGGAGAAAAAACTGCAGGTTGTAATTCAGCCTGAAAATGTTTTATTTTTAGTTGTGTGGTTTTCTCCCCAAAAAGAGTGAAGACTGTCATGATAAGCCAAAAACATTTTTTTATGAGATACACATTAATTAGGTTGCACTGTGGTCCGTATTATAAATAAACATTCATTAGGCTGTACTGTGATGTTTAGTCCATATAATAAATACACATTATAAGGTTCATATTATAAGTACATATTCATTAGGTTGCATTACCATGTATAAGTTGACCTTCATATGGTCATAGGTACAGGACCTGATTAGGTCAATTGTTGGCGGAGATGGTGGTTCCAATATTTCAAACGAGCCCTGAATTTCCTCGAAATGGCACCAAAACATAAATTTTTGTGTGACTGTTCAATAAAATTGTCTACAATACCCAACAAACATTTTTTAAGAATAAAACGTTGGTCAAATTTCAAGTGACTGTGAGTTGGTATGTACGTTTTCTAACGGTGGCTGGTGGGTCCTGTAAATTCTGGATCCTACACACCACCCCATTTCATACTGATCGGACCCTGGCAATCCCAATCCTTTTATGGGCAAAATTTAAAATATAGATTGGAAGATTTACAGATTACCATTTCTACTAGGATTAGGCAAGCATTTTTATTGAGGATTCAACAAAACTTTCTATTTACGATTCAGCAAGCATTTCTTTTGGTAATTTGGCAAGGGTTATATCTTCAGTAGTGTTTATTTTGCACACAAGTTAATCAGAGACTCGGAACCCGGTGTCTGATATTATAGATCAGAATGTGCGGTTATTAATTTAATTATTTCATGCCTGTAGACTTCGTCAAATAATGAATCTCACGTAGGAACCTAACACCCGCCCTACACGTTGTCTGTACTCATTATCCATGGAATAATATCTACCAGGCTCCAGTTATTTGTCTTCTATAGACAACCTTCAGCGAAACTTGAGTACATATGATGTTTCTTAGACCTGCTCACTCTTTTTTGTTCCTCTGCATTTTTTGTATGAACCTGTAAACCCTTCTATTATTTGAGATTTGTGTGAGTATCTTACATTTTATATTTGTATTACATGATTCATAAAACACAGGGATGTAATTTGTGTATCTTACGTTTTATATTTGTATTACATGATTCATAAACCATAGGGATGTAATTTGTGTATCTTACGTTTTATATTTGTATTACATGATTCATAAAACATAGGGATGTAATTTGTGTGAGTATTTACTTTTTATATTTGTATTACATGATTCATAAAACACAGGCAGGCATTTAATTTGTGTATCTTACGTTTTATATTTGTATTACATGATTCATAAACCATAGGGATGTAATTTGTGTATCTTACGTTTTATATTTGTATTACATGATTCATAAACCATAGGGATGTAATTTGTGTATCTTACGTTTTATATTTGTATTACATGATTCATAAAACATAGGGATGTAATTTGTGTGAGTATTTACTTTTTATATTTGTATTACATGATTCATAAAACACAGGCAGGCATTTAATTTGTGTATCTTACGTTTTATATTTGTATTACGTGATTCATAAACCATAGGGATGTAATTTGTGTATCTTACGTTTTATATTTGTATTACGTGATTCATAAACCATAGGGATGTAATTTGTGTATCTTACGTTTTATATTTGTATTACATGATTCATAAACCATAGGGATGTAATTTGTGTGAGTATTTACTTTTTATATTTGTATTACATGATTCATAAAACACAGGCAGGCATTTAATTTGTGTATCTTACGTTTTATATTTGTATTACATGATTCATAAACCATAGGGATGTAATTTGTGTATCTTACGTTTTATATTTGTATTACATGATTCATAAACCATAGGGATGTAATTTGTGTATCTTACGTTTTATATTTGTATTACATGATTCATAAACCATAGGGATGTAATTTGTGTATCTTACTTTTTATATTTGTATTACATGATTCATAAAACATAGGGATGTAATTTGTGTGAGTATATTACTTTTTATATTTGTATTACATGATTCATAAAACACAGGCAGGCATTTAATTTGTGTATCTTACGTTTTATATTTGTATAACATGATTCATAAAACATAGGGATGTAATTTGTGTATCTTACGTTTTATATTTGTATTACATGATTCATAAAATATAGGGATGTAATTTGTGTATCTTACGTTTTATATTTGTATAACATGATTCATAAAACATAGGGATGTAATTTGTGTATCTTAGGTTTTATATTTTTATAACATGATTCATAAAACATAGGGATGTAATTTGTGTGAGCATCTTACGTTTTATATTTGTATAACATGATTCATAAAACATAGGGATGTAATTTGTGTATTTTAGGTTTTATATTTGTATTACATGATTCATAAAACATAGGGATGTATTTGTGTGAGTATTTACTTTTTATATTTGTATTACATGATTCATAAAATATAGGGATGTAATTTGTGTATCTTACGTTTTATATTTGTATAACATGATTCATAAAATATAGGGATGTAATTTGTGTATCTTACGTTTTATATTTGTATTACATGATTCATAAAACATAGGGATGTAATTTGTGTATCTTACGTTTTATATTTGTATTACATGATTCATAAAACATAGGGATGTATTTGTGTGAGCATCTTACTTTTATATTTGTATTACATGATTCATAAAACATAGGGATGTATTTGTGTGAGTATTTACTTTTTATATTTGTATTACATGATTCATAAAACACAGGCAGGCATTTAATTTGTGTATCTTACGTTTTATATTTGTATTACATGATTCATAAAACATAGGGATGTATTTGTGTGAGTATATTACGTTTCATATTTGTATTATTTGTATTACATGATTCATAAAACACAGGGATGTAATTTGTGTATCTTAGGTTTTATATTTTTATAACATGATTCATAAAACATAGGGATGTAATTTGTGTGAGCATCTTACTTTTATATTTGTATTATATGATTCATAAAATATAGGGATTTAATTTTTTCACGAATCATAATTTAGTTTCAAGAGAGAATCGGGATCCTGACAGATTATATATAAAATTACATTCATTCATTCATACTGATTTTTCGAAATCAGGATTAGAGTCGCTAACTTTTGATTCACTTCGAATAACGAAGCCTGTATGATTCACTTGATTTTGTATCATGTTTTTCATCGGCGATAATAAAACATGAATCATATTGAGAATTTCGATTATTTTTTTTTAGAAATGCAGCTCGACCGCCAGTCATTGCGTTTACAGTAAGCAAGATCGTCCCTATTCGTTCGCTTCGTACGAATGTATTCTTGACGCAGCCACAGCACCGCCTCAGGATGAAAATTAAATTGTGTGATCGGTTTTTACGGAATTCAGTCAAATCACTCGGAATGCTTCATAAATTATTCGTGTACATATAATTCCCTTTCCAAGTACCTATGATAATGAATGTAATAACTGCATATACCTAGATATCCGAAGATACATAGAGAAAGCTGAAAAATTAAAAAGACAAAAGAAAAATTTTGGTCAACTGTCTATGGTGAAACAGAACACAATATGTGAATAGACACGTGCTAAAAAAAAGACCCAGGACCATTTGGGTACATTCCTTTGGCGGATATAGCAAGTGATTAAGATAAAATTGTACCCTCCGCATACTTTCTGTTAAAACGAAGGGCTTTATTATTGTTGTTGTTATTATTATTATTATTATTATTATTATTATTATTATTATTATTATTATTATTATTATCAACAAACTTACCAGAGAATGGTAATACAAAAAGGACTGCAATTAACAGCATGGTGTTTCGTCTCGTTCTGTTAGATGATGATTCAACAGATGTTATAGATTACAAATTACGTCATGTTCACCGTCTACACCCAAATTAACGCTCTGTATTTTATGTTAATGCTCACGCAGACTTTACGGCATGCCACACGATAAATCCCGAAATACACATTTTGAAAGAAATCTAGCAAGTTTTAAAATAAAAATGCAGAGAAATAATATTTTTGTGAATTTCATCATATCACAAAGTTCAGATCTGCTGTATGAGCAGGGAAGATTGTTATTATGACATATACGGTAGCTGTTATCCAATTCCATGAATATTATCAACTGGGGGCATGTGTGCGTATACGCTATGTATCTTTGATTGCATACTTGATAAGAAAATACACGAGCTACTATTTTTGTTCTGGAGTTGCCTTTAATTTAACTCAATAACCTTATCTCAAAATAAAATATTTAAATTGAAACGTAACACATTCTTTCCTCGTGAATACAAATGTCACGCTTATGGCATCAAATTACAGTGAAATCGTTGGTAGCACAGTGCTCTCAAATATCCTCTACTTAGTGAGAGGAGGCACTAACTACCTCCAAAGAACCATCTCCCCGTCTTCGGACCTTTGTGCCTTGTGTTTTTCGTCCCCCTCCCTCGCCATTTACCCTTAGCACATCACCGCTTGGTGTTTTCACGAACTACCCTTTGAACCTGCACACTTCGGACAAATAAAAATATCCTCAAATTTAAATACTTTTCGTAGAAGATAAGGGAAGTGGTTAAGATTAGTAACCAAATATCCTATGTAGAACACGTGTGTAGTCGTTAAGGCTACGCACCGAATCTCTTTTGTAGAACACGTGTAGTCAAGGCTAAGAACGGAATATCTTTTGCAGAAAATGAGTGCATGGTTAAGGTTAGTAACAAATTTTCTTTTGTAAAATAGGATTCTAGGTTAGTAATAACCTTAGCTAATCCGATTTTTCCTAAAGTGACAGTGGAGCAGGAGTGCCAGATTATATCCCTGTAGGAAACTATGGTTCATCGTCAGGTGACAGGTTCGCTTTGGCTTTCGTCTCCAGACCCAGACAAGTACTTGCAATTTTAAAGCCTTTTGAAAAAAAATAGTCCAAACTTGTGGTCAAAGTCAACGACGTCTACCAAAATGATAGTCTTATTCATGCAAGAGGAATTTTTCGATATAAAATTTTGACCCTGAATTCTATGTTTGGAAGGATGGACCTACTCAGTCCACTCAGTCATGTAGCTTGTATTCGTGTCTAGCCATTTAGCTTGTATTCGTGTCTAGCCATTTAGCAACAATGAAAAAAAAAACACACGGGCAAAAAGACATATTGTAAATTCGTGTTAGAACAATATACGGGGTACATCTCTTCCAAAACTTATAATTGTGCACATTTATGCAAAGGTTGTTATTCCTATAATGGAGACGGAAACAAAATTAACGTACCACCCATAAACAAGGGTTGTTGAAACGTTCTAAATATTTTGTCATAACTATTTTATTTCTTTGAAACGTTAATGGATTTATTTCCGACGGAAAGACAAAAAAAATGATTTTACATCTTCACGTGCAAAAAGTCGCATACATGCAGACATACCCGAGTACCATAATATAGGTAAATGACACGGACCTGCCAGTGTCAGTAAAGGATAACAAATATGTTCCTGTGCAACCCACCATATTGTAAAATCCGGGCGCTCTTATAGTACTCTCTTTCTAATATGAAACACGATTTGTATACGGGGAGTGGATATCATACAGAGAGCGGATATCATACAGGGAGTGGATATCATACAGTTGGTTTCTTGGTTGTATCGTTACGGAATATATAGAATATCCACGTTCTGGAATAAAGTCACTTGCATTTGGGGAAGTCGTAGCTATGAATGGGTGTTGATGTTGTTGTTGTTGTTGGGCTTAACGCCAATTTTCAGCACATGATAGGCTATTCATGGCGGCCAGTATTAATGGTGGAGGAAGAAGCCGGGAAATCACCGGAAAGAACCACCGACCCACGAGAAGCTACTGGCATGCTTTCTCACATATCCACATTCGCCGAATCCTAGACTCGAACACACGCAGAGAGAGGTGAGATGGCAGTGATCCGTAACGGACAGCGCTAAATGGGTGTTGAAGAAAATCTTTACATTGTGGAAGCAATGTCTTTTATCATGGGTATTACTTCAATACATTGTGGAAACCCTGTCTTTTATCATGGGTATTTCTTCAATACATTGTGGAAGCCCTGTCTTTTATCATGGGTATTACTTTGATACGTTGTGGAAACCCTATTTTTTTGTCATGGTATTACTTCGATACATTGTGGAAGCCCTGTCTTTTATCATGGGTATTACTTCGTCACCTGCTTTTAATATATCGAAATATCATCTGTAGGTCCGAAAGTTATGTGCAAGGTGGGTTGACGGTTACCAGCAGCTATTCGAAAATATAAAACTTGTGAACACTACGAAACAACCGTCAGCGCACAGTCCCGGCCCTAGGGCAAGGCGAACGAAGCAACCGCCTTGGACACCACGCGATCAGGACCTCTCGCGCTGCTGTAGGAAAACAACTCCTTAGTGCATCTTAAAAACTTGGGGCTCCGCTTAACGCTTGCTCCCTTGGGCCTCGCACATCTTAGGGATGTTTCTGTCAGCGAACCGGCACCCGATGTATTTATCTACTCCGCGACAACGCATAGGTTGAAAATTAGCTATCCTTACGAACATGTTACGTGACTAAGCACGTACAAAGTAACAAAGAAAAGAGAGAAACCACCAAGCTTTGTAAATTTAACAAAATAATTTATTTACCTAGCAAACAAGGTCAAATATGGAAAAAGGACTTACAGATTGTGAATTCAACCCAAAAAATTAATCCTGGAGTTTAAAAATATCACTCCAATCTATAAAAAGTTCTTAAAAAAGGTTGTTTACAACATAGCTGACGCAAGACAACAGTTACCTTGATTACAACCAATGATTTTCACGCTGTGTTTACGAATTCTGAACCAAGGTCAGTAACTAGGTTACCTAAAAGAACAATGTATCAATAGTGATTATTTACTAGAACTGGACTGAATTTTTCTAGACAAATGTCAAATCCAGCGAAAAAATATATGACATGTAATGAAATAAAAATAAAATAAGAAAGAATAAAAGACTAACACTTAAGTAATTAAATTACAAATAAGAAACACACACACCAAAAAAGATTTATGTAATGAAGCTTTCTTTTTACAATGTGTACGTTATATTTATGAAGAACTCCATACAAAGTGTACATAGAAATAAGTAATACTTCTGTATACTGGAAAGTGCATCTGCATTTAAATTATATTTTCTCTTCATGTCCCTGATGTAAAGATTATATTCCTGTAATAACATACTCCACCTTAATAATCTCTGATTATTTTTTTTTTCATCTTATCGATCAAAGTAATAGGATTGTGATCACTAAATACAACGATCGGAGAAGGAGCTGAGCTAAGGGAAACTTCAGAATGTTGAAATGCCAATATTAAAACCAAGCATTCCTTCTCGATTGTTGAGTAATTTCTTTGATGCTTTTTTAATTTCCACGAAAACCAGCACACTGGGTGATCAATACCATTTCCATCTTCTTGAATCAATACTGCTCCAACCCCAACATCACTTGCATCAACATATAATTTAGGTGACTGACTGAAATTTGGAGCTGTAAGAACTGATGCTCTTTTGAGATAGCCATTTAACTTGTCAAAAGCTTCCTGAAATTTTTCAGTCCAAGGAAACTTACAGATTTGTCAGGACTTAAGCAATTTTAGAAAAGTTGGAACAAAATTTTCGATCGTATCCAGCCATAACCAAATATCGCATCAGTTGATTTTTACTTACAGGCAGAGGGAAATCAGAGATAGTCTTCACCTTAGTAACTACATGTCCATGTCCCACAATATGTTCTAGAAATTTCACACAAGCACGGCAAAATTCACTTTTAGATAAATTAATTGTCAAATTTGCATCAGTAAGTCTGTCAAAGAATTTCCGAATTGTTGTTAGATGTTTTATTCGGGTGTCGTTGTAGATGACGACATCATCGATGTAAGCATTACACTTTTCTAGACCAAAGTAATCATATTCACCAAACGTTGAAAGGTCCCTGGAAAACTCGTTATATTGAACAGCGTTACTTTATCTTGATAGAGTCCATCTGGAGTCAAAAATATCGAAATTTCCTTTGTCCTTTCTATCACTGGAATTTCAGAAGTTCAGATTCGGTGACATAATTAGCATTTTCAATTTTATCAGTACAGTCATCGATGTTTGGTAATGGAAATGAATCTGTTTTTGTCACGCTATTCACCTTACTATAATCAGTGCACATACGGAAAGGTTTAATCTGGTTTCGGAGCTAGTATGCATGGTGAACTCCAGCCACTTTTACTGGACTCAATAAAATCATTCTCCAGCAAATACTGAATTCCTTTTATCAAGTACTTCTGTTTGAGATGGTTCAGTCCGTATGGGTGTTGTTTTACGGGTTTGGAATTCACAATTTTGACGACATGAACAATGTTGTTTGTCCTCGTAGGAACATCTGGTAATAAGTGCTCGTATTCAAATATTAACCGTTTAAGTTCATTATTTTTTGTTGTTGTTGCAAATGCAAATATTTATGGTCCAGATTTTCCGTAATTTCCGAATTCCGAAGTTTTGTGACTCCAAAATCAGTAAAGACCGATTGTATCTAACATCTCTAACATCCTCAGTGAGTGGGACAGGTACAATAAAATTAATTACATGCTTTACCTGGCTGTATCTCTCAATATACATCTTTAACAGGTTTATGTGGCACAGTTGTTTTAGCTTTTGCCTCCCATGAGTATTTATGATGTAATTCAAATCATTTACCTTCTTTTGAACTGTGTACGGACAATAATACTTGGGTTGAAGGAGATTTTGTGGAGAGCCAGAACACTTGTCACCAAGCTTGAAAACTCCTTTCTGTTGAAATGTTTTCATATTTTAAATTCGTGTTTGACTGAGCAGAATCCAAATTTGCTGGTACAACCTCACAACCCTTTGACAACTTATACTTAAAATTAAAAACGAAGTCGAGAAGATTAAGTTCAGTATCTTCATTAGAAAGAAGTTTATGTTTTAACAACTTCAATGGTCCACGCACACTGTGTCCGAAAACTAGTTTAAAAAAAACGAATCCTAATGATTATTGAACTGACCCCCTAACATCAAACAAAAGTAAATAAATGCGTTCATCCCAATATCAAACCAATGTGACCAAGTCATATTCTTCAAAGTCTGATGCAATCTCTCTAAATCCCCTATCAAAGTTATAGGCAGAAGATTTGAATTTTGATGAATGCCTAATTTATACATGACTTGCTGGAAAATTCAAGATATAAAATTTGACCCTTCATCCGGTTGGTTAGATTTGGGAGGCTCTTCAGTTATAAGTGGATTACCCACAACCTTGTCTTCAGCTAGATCGTTACCTAGTAATAAATGAACGCCCTCTACGAGTAAAGGAAACATCATACCAACTGTTACAGGTCCTGAAACTAAGTCTGATGACAAATATACACAATGGAGAGGAACATTAACAAAGCCTCATTCTAATCTCTGAATGAAAACACTCAGAAAAAGGCAAAGTATCTTATAATATATGATATTGAGAACCTCCTGTATTCGATAAAATTTTAATAGGGATAGGATTGTCGAATCACCTGAGTGATACAGAACACTTCGACATGAATGGTTCATAATTCTCCATAACAAAATCAGACTGTGGTTTTTAAGACCTAATAAATGTATTGCTTTCAATACATGACCATCACCTTGACATTTTAAAAATAAGAGCATTTGAGACAGGTCTATCTTTATTATAATGTTTATATTTCAGTTTAAAACAATCAGAACTAACTTGTCCTTTTTTCTAGCAATAGGTTCAAATAGGAAGAGACAAGGATTTTGAATGAAGCTTGTCATAAGCTTGCCTTTTAAACGTTTTGCATGCTCGAGTTCTAGAAAGAGTCGTATTAGGCTGAAATACCTTTTTACCAGTAGATTGCTGAGTGAAGACTTGCTTACAACAAGAATCTTATGGGTTAATAAATACTCATCAACAGCAACAACAGCATTGTCCAAGGTTTCGACCTTAAGCCTTAATGTCACTAGGGGCACAGTTCTTGAACTCTTCATGTAATACAAGTTATTTATGACTTTCATAATCTTGATCAACTTTCATGGGTAAGCATCATGTATCAAATAACTGCTCTTTTTCTCTTGCAAATTCGACATAAGTTCGTCCAGCTTCTTTTTATAAGTTCCTGAATATTTGCAGATAAGCCTCAGGGATTAACTCAAACCCTTTAATATGCGTTCCTTAACCAAGTCAGAGACAAAACGTTGATGCACTGACAGGGTTGCAAATATATTTCGGGTTTTGCCATAAAGTACACACTGCAATAATTGAATCCAATACTCCTTTGGCAAGTTTCAAATTTTCAGCAACTTTTTCAAAACGAGGAATATATTTGTTTATTTCCTTTTCGCTGAAAGGGAGAATTAACCTAATATTCTTTGTAATATCAAAACTTGAATTTGTTTGTTAAGTGGGAATGTGCTTTTCACTTACCAGCTCCATTTCTTTCATTCTAGTTTGAAATTCCCTTTCATCAATCTCGTTTTGCATTTATATTCCAGGGAATATAAATCATTAAATCCAAAAAAAAAAAGAAATTTAAACGAACTGGCATCGACATTAAAAATACATTGAGCTCTGATGGTGTAAATTACGACTGAATTAAAATCACCGAGATATGAGTATTATGCCCAGATAAAAGCACAATTTCAGACCCCCGTAATGAATCACGTTATCATATCTTTCGAACAGCGCAGTAAAATAATATGGCAATTAGCATGTAGGCTACTTACAGGTTCGATTGCATTGGACAAATCTTGCTATTTAAAAAAGTCACTTGAAACTACTGTCCTTACACGTTGTTCTATCAGGAAATTCAAATTCTAACGAAATGGTGTTTTTTAAAACGTTTATGAAAAATATATAAATTTATATTATATTACTTTACTACGTTTGTTGTATAATATAAAACGACAACCTTGCAACTATATTATGATCGAAAATAATATAATACGGCAACATCGAAATTACGATACTGCCGAAAATACACAAGTGTTTTCACACCAGAAGACTCTTTTCATAGAATAGAACTATATGATGGTATCTTGAATACATTTGTTATTTATAATAGCAATGGATCTGGTTATGTGCAGTGACCAATAACTTGCTTTAAAATGGGCTACCAATTTTCTCACTTGTTTCTCATAGTTCATGTGTGACTTTCCAACTGTCATTCAGCAGAAAGAAATGTAATTTCTGGTGGTTATGATTATCAAATAAGCAAAAACGATGACAAATAGAATATAAAACCTCTTTTTCTAAACTTAAATCTTCCTTATTCAAGGAAAAAATTACAAAATGTCTACATTTTACTTTGATTGAGGTTTTTGGGTGGGGTGCGTGGGATATCACTAAATCAATACGAGGCGAAACAAACTTCGCGTTTTTAGTCTCTTTCGGTGAAATCTCCAACTCAAAAGCTACTATTTCCGTCGAAATCCCTGCTTTCACCCAACCTAGCCCAGTGTAGACCCGGTAAGTATTCGGATTCTCCAATATAAATGTACATTTTAGAAATGCTTACAAGCGAGCAGAATACTCCAACATAAATGTCCATTTTTAGAAATGCTTACAAAGCGATCAGAAAACTCCAATATAAATGTCCATTGTAGAAATGCTTACAAGCAGAAAACTTCTTCATTTTCATATTGATGTTATGTTTCCTTTCCATAATTCCAACATTTTTTTTTGACACACTATTTGGATAGTTGACAATGCATATTAGTAATGACCAATACACACGTTTTGTGTTTTGACATAATGACATTCAACACTTAGTCCTGACATTCGTTTGCCATTATGCTTGGAGTTGCATAGAGTATCGTCCAAAACATGTCCACTACTTTCCATCTAATGAAGCAACATTCTCATTCGCACTTTGTAACTGGAATACAGTTTCTAAAAGAGAACATTAGTTTCTTTTTGCTGAGTTGTTCCTTGAGCTATCTGGGTCTCTTTTTAAGTGCCCATTGAAGTCTCTGGGTCTCTTTCTTAAGTGCCCATTGAGCTCTCTGGGTCTCTTTTTAAGTGCCAAATGAGCTATCTGGGTCCCTTTCTTATGTGCCCATTGAGTTCTCTGGGTCTCTTTCTTATGTGCTCATTGAGTTCTCTGGGTCTCTTTCTTATGTGCCCATTGAGCTCTCTGGGTCTCTTTTTAAGTGCCCATTGAGCTATCTGGGTATCTTCCTTAAAGTGCCAAGTGAGCTATCTGGGTCTCTTTTTTATATGTCCATTGAGCTATCTGGGTCTCTTTTTAAGTGCCCATTGAGGTCTCTCGGTCTCTTTCTTAATTGCCAAATGAGCTATCTGAGTCTCTTTCCTAAGTGCACATTGAGCTCTCTGGGTCTCTTTCTTAAGTGCCCATTGAATTATCTGTGTTTCTTTCGTAAGTGCCCATTGAGCTCTCTGAGTCTCTTTCTTAAGTCCCCATTGAGCTATATGGGTCTCTTTCTTAAGTGCCCATTGAGTTCTCTGAGTCTCTTTCTTAAATGCCCATTGAGCTCTCTGGGACTGCTGCATTAAGTTTAAGTATTTTATCGATTATTTTTCTCATGGGAAAGCTTTCCTTTAGAATTGAAAATGATATCGACAAATCTCAAGTATAGTATTAAAATATGAAAAAGGTTATTCTGAATAACATGTAATGAAGGTAGCACTAAAAGCAGATGATGTCGCTACAACGGACTTTTTTTTATTAAAAACAGGCATTTTATTGGAGATGAAGATGAAACTATTTGCAGTACGCTGTTTACGATGTACACTATCACCTTGCAATAGAAATAAAACCCCACAAGTGTCACTATGTATACAATTTTATGTTCACTAGAAAAAGGACCAATAAAAAATTGGTACGATACAGCTGATCCATCTGCGATAATTTAAAGTCGTACCAAACTCTTATCTCCGCAATAAAATCCATAAATCTCGAATTTTAACTCAATAAAGAACCTATACTGAACAAAATTGGATATACTTCATCTATAAATCGGCAACAATTGCATCCCAGCTGTTGCTTTAGTGAGTAAGAAAAGGGAAGCATGAACGGAACCATTTAACACAAATTAACTTAACTTTTCTATAAAAAGAACCTCATTTTGTTCTTGTTGATCTGGGGCTTAACGCCATTTTTCAGCACACGATAGGCTATACATGGCGGCCAGTATTAATGAGGGAGTAAGAAACCCGGAAAGCCGCGGAAAGAACCACCGGCCTACGAGAAGATACTGGCAAGCTTTCTCACATATCCACATTCGCCGAATCTTAGACTAACCCACGCAAACAGAGGTGAGATGGCAGTGATCCGTACTTGGCTATTTTAGATGAAGACGACCAGTCGCTCATCGACATATACCCCAAAACGTAATCATTCATTATTTACTAAAATGTGGGTGTATCATTTAAGTTAAGTATGGGTGTCTCCTCAGTTAAAAAATAAATCACTCCATGGCTAATTATACGAAACTATTAGTATAACCAAACGATCACTACCTGATAAATCATACGAAATAATTTAGTGCCGCCTGGCATTCACGCCATCACCAATAATACGAAACCTTTTAGTAGTCCCTAAAAGAGTCCCCGGATTAGAAATGTTGATATTAGTTTATTTATCAAAGGGAAAAGCAGATTAAGATGTTTCAGAAGAGAACGACTTCAAATTTGCATCAATTTGAATGATTATGCATACATAAATTATGATAAATTTGCATAAATTTGAATGATTATGCCAAATAATTATGATTATGCCAAATCAATACAGATATATCGAAACTTTTTATCCAAAACCAAAGAGAAATGTTACAGGTTTCGACAATCAAATTTTAATATTCGTTTTGTAGAGTCTAAACAATAAGCTAGCCATGATGCATATAGTTGTGACTTTACTAATAAACATGAATACATATTATGGAAGCTGTCAAATTTGTATGACTTTCTTTGAAAACTGCTGTTTTTCACCTCTGAAAGAAAATACTGATTCGTTATGCAAATGCCCCAAAGATACCGTTATCAATCTGAACCGATTTCCAATTAGTTGCATAGTTGGGATCGACTCAATAATGGCAGGGTACGAAATTTTATTGAATTTAAAAGTTGACGAAATTAACTTGGTGACATTTTGACCATCGAACTAATCAATCACTGCGGAATAAATGTACGCTAATACCAAAATTTTTGCATATTTTGCATTTTATAAAACAGATTTGTTACAAACAGTTCGTTTTCCGTGAGACTTGCCAATCGTCAAGTATTCACCAAATGTGCATCTCTAAAAGTTATTGAACTATCATTGTCCAAGAATAATTTTGTATATATTCGAATTTTAGTTGTAATGGTCACTGACTTGAAATGCTCTTATCAATTTTTGCTCTATGAAGAAAAGCTATCACACACTTCACAAACTGACCCTTTTGTTTTAAGACAGGCTTTGGGTCATATAATTATCATAATGGACTAGATTGTGCATTTGAAATTAATTCTGAACCGTTTAATAGCTCTAACATCGATTCACTTCTTAGTGAAATGTAAAGACAGAAGGATAGTAATACTAGACCATCGTCAGAGTTAGTCAATTCCGCAGCAAGTCGTTTACCTCAGATTTAGACTATAAACCACGTGGTCAATGACTCGTAACTGCCTGTTAAGCGGTTGTTTTGAAAGGGCAAATTAGATCTAAAGAAAATGTCTCTGTCAAAAGCTCTTCGTTTGCCATGGAAGGGAAAACGGTATGCGGTTGTAGATGGAAAAGAAAACGAGGGCTGTAATGCAACCCCCAAATCAAAACGCAATAAGGAGCAGGAAAGTGTAACTGTTCGCCCACTTTTGGAAAACGGCAACCGCCCTATGCATCTCCGCCGCAGCACCAGCCTTACTGGCTCTGTAAGGGACGCACTAGGAACAATCAGACAGGTAAAGAAAGAGAGACTGTGTGCGTACACAATGCATTATGATATTCATACAATGTATTAATAGCTCTAGAGTGATTTGGACACGACTACATTTTAACAAAACCTAAGTTAGCGATAATGTAGCTACACTGTCAGTGAATAAAAGCTGACAGCTCACTTTCCTTTATAACAAAGAAAAACTAACGCAGCATTCAGATAAACAGTTCTCAGTTCGTAAAAAAGTGAATTGCGAATATATTTTGATGATACCCAAGGAGCAAAAGAAACTTAATTTTTTATTTGATAATATAGATAGGGCAGGGTTCCTGCAGGTCATGGAATCCTGGAAAAGTTTTGGAATTTAAAAAATAAATTTCAAGGGCCTTGAAAAGCTATGGAATTTGTCAAAACCTTGCAAAGTTTTGGACAAGTCATGGAATTTGAGACAATAAAGTTAAAAAAAAAATTATTACTTCAAATTTCATAGAGCATTGTGAACCGATTAAATGAAATGGTAAAATTACAATCAATAAATGGTTTCAATTCATATAACAAGAGTAAGTTCCCTTAATGGAAGTATCATGTGAATTCCGTTATAGTTCACTAAATAAAAGAAAGCAATTGGAAAGTAATGTGTTTTGTTAATATTATAAATAGGAACACATACAAAGATTACATTGATCATTGGATTATGACATGAATTACAACATAAAGTCAAAGTGTGCTAGCCCAGGTAAATTTAAAATGTACCTATTAAAAATATTTGTTGTTAACTTATTTGTTTTTTTTTAGATTGAAAGATGTCATTCTCTATGTTCAATTACTTGACAATGCAAGATAGTGCTGTCCTTAAGTTTTATGAAATGGCCCTGGAAAAGTTTTGGAAAAGTCATGGAATTTGTTTTTGTTAAGTCAGCAGGAACCCTACTAGGGGTCTGCCTAAATATTTAGAATGACTTCAATTGATGCCGACCCATCATCACAGTGAAGTCTGACGTCATTAGGTCATACTCTAATGCACCATTTTGCTTGCAAATCATTTTTTTGTGTCCTGTAATCATGTGACAAGAATATTAATTTCGGTAAAATGTAATTAGTGTGAACAAATTTTAGATGGATAATCAGTGTGTTCTGCGATCATTTCTGTCATGAATAGTTTTAATTTATACTCTTACATCTTCGATTAATTTTAGACTCCAGTGTACCTTATCTACATTTGACTAAATAAAAGACCCCTGTTGCCAAAAACAGATTAATAATGAAGGATAATTTCTTGTAATTTAGAATTTCAAGTAAATGTTGATAGCTTAATAAAGCAATGATCTTCCTATTTCTGTTGAAATGATGTCTAATCACCCTTTTAGTTATGGTAATTATCACGATAGATCACATTTATATTTTTCAACCTATTAGGACTCATGAGAGTGAGATGCTTCAGTCTAATTAATTTGTGCAGCTGCACAGTGCA
Source organism: Potamilus streckersoni (assembly GCA_016746295.1). Taxonomy (NCBI): domain Eukaryota; kingdom Metazoa; phylum Mollusca; class Bivalvia; order Unionida; family Unionidae; genus Potamilus; species Potamilus streckersoni. The sequence goes on along the minus strand of JAEAOA010001888.1, from coordinate 1,077,620 downwards.
GTCTATCACATACCATTTACCCTTTCATAAAAATTGATTAATCCAGCATTGCTGTGTACATTTGGGTGAAGCTGTTTGTTATCACCAAGAAGTACACTGTATATTTAACTCCACCTTAATAGCACAGCATTACCATTCAGAAGGTCTATTCATGGATCCGGTGTGACATACAAGTCTTAGATACAACATCAGGGTTATTGCGTAGGTGAAGCCTCTCCTATCAACACAGAGCATCCATTGAAAATATTCAGAGGCGTAGCTATGATATTTTGCGCTCGGGGACAAACTATAAAATTGGCGCCCCAGCCCCCTCCCCGTTTAATCACATTTTTCTATTTTACTTATTATAATGTAATGTTGTAATCCTCATTTTGGCAACCTGTACCTTGGCGCCTGGGGACATATGTACCCCCTACCCCACCCTAGCTACGCCTCTGAAAATATTACATGCAGTGCCAGTTGAGCAGTTTACATGCTGTGCCAATTAATTTTTCAAGTATCAATACCAGTTGTGTAAATGGCGTAGAATTTTTTTCATCAGCTTGATAATTCAGCAAAAAACCGATGTAAGGTTAAATTAGATGTTATAGACACCGATGATTGTCCTTGCAATTTTCCAACGGCTGTTTGGGAAAACGACCATGTAAATTGTCACCACTCCAGTAGGCAGTACAGTATCTGTATTTCTGTCTAATCGCCTTTCCAGGTAAATGTTGCTACGTTGTATGAGAGAAAACAAATTTTTTTATAGTGAAGTAATTAGTTTTAACATTAAATATAAATTAAAATATAGCCATAATGACATATATTTTCACAAATTGTATCCATCTTTAGTTAGCGAACAACATACTGTTATATATTTTTGTCATATTATCACTTTTATATTTATATAATTTTTCAAGTATCAATACCAGTTGTGTAAATGGCGTAGAACTGTTTTCCTGTCTCTAGGATATATATATATATATATATATATATATATATATATATATATATATATATATATATACACACAAAACATAAATTTATTTTTAAAAATGTTTCATTTAAAATGGACAATCATTTTCAAAACTAAAATGCAAACTGCCTTTTTTATACTGAATGTTCTTTTGTTGTTTTATTACCCAGTTCCTTTCTTCTAATTCCTTGATCACATCTGATTGTGTCTATGTACCTATTCCATATAACTGTCAATAACATCTATTAATTTAATAATAAACTGTTTTCCTGTCTCTAGGCATTTTTTACACATGTGACTATGAAAGATGACAAAAGTCTTGAGGCTTAAAACTACTTTCATTTTGGATGGATACACACAGTAATGAGCTATAAACCACCATATAGTGCTTATATGCTTCTACCTGCAGTTGTTATGCCTTCACAGCAAGTAAATGATGAACTACATCATCCTTGGGTGGCTCTTGCTGTTGCTGACCGAGACTGCATTGCAGAATATGAACATAGAAACTTATAAGTTCATTTCAGAAGATTCTTATATAATTCTTTGTATTTAACATTAAAGTCAATGAAGCAACAGTATTGAACATTAGATAAAATTGTTTGATCATAATATTAAAATCTAAGAAACAAAAGCTCTTTCCAGTTTTCTGACAATTTATTTTCCAGGATGTAGTAAAGTGTTAGATAGTGTGTAGCAGATTCTCATTTTAATATCAAAGAGTTTCTCTATTTAAATCATAAATTTAGCACAATAAATCATTTGGAACTTACACATGATTACTTATTTATTTTCCACATTTTAGAAATTTTTTTAATGTAACAATTTTGATAGCATGCCCATTAATCTAAATAACTGCCTTCGAATAATGGTCGAGAGATTAATGTTTCACCCACAGGGAAGTGGAAGCTGGCGTATCTATGCAAGAGAGAGCACTCTTCTTGTTAATTACCCGTATGTTCCGATCTATGAATTGCTTCCATTTGAATGGATATGACATTATTTGCATGGAGCAGTTGTGGAATGGATGACATTGTTTACATTAAACCCTGGTGGAATGTATGTGACTTTGTTTGCATTAAACCCTGGTGGAATATATGTGACATTGTATACATTAAACCCTGGTGGAATGTATGTGACATTGTTTGCATTAAACCCTGGTGGAATGTATGTGACATTGTTTGCATTAAACTCTGGTGGAATATATGTGACATTGTTTGCATTAAACTCTGGTGGAATGTATGTGACACTATTTGCATTAAATCCTGGTGGAATGTATGAGACATTGTTTGCATTAAATCCTGGTGGAATGTATGTGACATTGTTTGCATTAAACCCTGGTGGAATGTATGTGACATTGTTTGCATTAAACCCTGGTGGAATGTATGTGACAGTGTTTGCATTAAACCCTGGTGGAATGGATGACATTGTTTGTATTAAACCCTGGTGGAATGTATGTGACATTGTTTGCATTAAACCCTGGTGGAATGTATGTGACATTGTTTGCATTAAACCCTGGTGGAATGTATGTGACATTGTTTGTATTAAACCCTGGTGGAATGTATGTGACATTGTTTGCATTAAACCCTGGTGGAATGTATGTGACATTGTTTGCATTAAACCCTGGTGGAATGTATGTGACATTGTTTGCATTAAACCCTGGTGGAATGGATGACATTGTTTGCATTAAACCCTGGTGGAATGTATGTGACATTGTTTGCATTAAACCCTGGTAGAATGTATGTGACATTGTTTGCATTAAACCCTGGTGGAGTGTATGTGACATTGTTTGCTCTAAACCCTGGTGGAATGTATGTGACATTGTTTGCATTAAACCCTGGTGGAATGTATGTGACAGTTTGCATTAAACCTTGGTGGAATGGATGACATTGTTTGCATTAAACCCTGGTGGAATGTATGTGACATTGTTTGCATTAAACCCTGGTGGAATGTATGTGACATTGTTTGCATTAAACCCTGGTGGAATGTATGTGACATTGTTTGCATTAAACCCTGGTGGAATGTATGTAACATTGTTTGCATTAAACCCTGGTGGAATGTATGTGACATTATTTGCATTAAACCCTGGTGGAATGTATGTGACATTGTTTGCATTAAACCCTGGTGAAATGGATGGCATTGTTTGCATTAAACCCTGGTGGAATGTATGTGACATTGTTTGCAACAAAGATAAGCTAATGTTGATGCCAGTTTTGACTGGTCATCTATTCTGCATATCTTTTGTCCTATATAATTTTAAAAGTGTCAGATTGTCTAAGGGAAACCTGTAGTAATTCTAATAGGGTTGGTGGTGAAGCAACTAAGGACAGAATGGTCAATTTAAGAAAGGTATAGACCCAGTTGTAAAGACAGCTCATGGCCAGAACTTTAAGATCCCTGCAAAGAGCTTTTGTGCATTCATCCAGTGATGTGTTGAATACAGTAGTGTATTTAGTAAATCATGCCTCCATTTATTCAAGCTTTTTCTTACCAGAAGATTTTGCACCACCTGTTTAATATTAAAAGTTGTATTTTTATGTTTAAATTTAGAAGTTGTATTTATATATTTTAATAACATGGGGACAGTTCCAATCTTCCTAATGTTAAACTTGCATTTATTTTTGAGGTAAGCATTACAACAGTTGTTGACATTGGACCATAAATCAAATTCCATCACAGTTGTCCAAGCCTTGATCCCTTTGTCTGACATTTATTGTAAGAATGGTGAACTAAGTGCCTATCTACAATTAATTTACTGTAGATGTCATCAGGCCATACAATAAACAGGAAGTTTTTGTTACCAACTCAGGTCCCCAGGCAATTAGAGTTATCTTGCAGATAACAATTTTTATTATACATGTATTCATTTGTCTTCTCTCTCTCTCTCTCAATTTTTAAGACTGATTTATTTCAAAATAAAAAAAACAAGGCAGTACAAATGCATCTTACTGTATAACCTAATTGCTATATCTTTTGGTGTTTCCCCATTTCATTGTTACAGTTCAGAAAGCTCTATTACCATGTTTTAGGCCATTATATAATGTTGGTTACCCATTCTTGCCTTTTACATCTGAAGTAGAATCTGCTTTTCGCTGTGTTCAGTTTTAATATGGTTGGGTTTATTTAAATTATTATTCACTGGAATTGCAAAGTGTTCAATAATTCTTTTATTGAAACATTAATTTAAAATTACTGAGAAATCAGATAAGAACATTTTGGAATATATTATTGTGATGCATTAAACATTTGTTAGCACATCACCACACAACAGGCCAGTAGCACATTAGCACATTTTAGACTACAGACACATGAACACATTCAGTATTGGAACTTATCTTGAATACCACTTGAATTCAATTAGAAATTTATATATTTCGACTTGTGATAGAACTTTTAGGACAGCTTGGGATTCAATTAAAAATACTGTAAATTCATTTTGAATATTTACTTTGTACGATCTTCGAACATAAATTATTTGTTGAATTTTTCCTTTTTTTGTTGTTGTTAGTTTTGGCTCTTTTGTGTAACCCAGCTTGAGACCATAGAGAAGTTAACAAAAATTGGAGGCTTTTACGAAATACAAATTTCTCTAAAATATTTCCAAAAACTTCAGTTTGTATTTTAAATTTAAATTTACTTTATTTCTGACTTTTGTAAGCCCCAGGTATTATTTCACATTTCACATATTTGAGAAATCTTGGTGAAACCAACAAGCTTTCCATAGTGAGAAAACTGTATTGAATCCTTGCCATGCAGGGTTAGAGTCCTTGAAAAGGGTTGAATCCCCGCCATGCAGGGTTAGAGTCCTTGAAAAGGGTTGAATCCCTGCCATTCCGGGTTAGAGTCCTTGAAAAGTGTTGAATTACTCCAACTTGCCAGACAATGATCTTTTTTTTTTTTAAGGCAAAGGCTACTTTAACAAAGCAAGAAATTAAAAGTAATTTAGTTCAATATTTGATGGAATTTAATTTTTTATGATAAAAGTGCATTGATTTTGATTAGCAAGTTTCCATCTGGCACTAAAATTAAAGTAAAAGAATTGAAATTATAAGAAAAACAAGTGCAGTTTCAGAAAGACTTGGTGATCTTGGTTTTGGCATCTCTAGACTTATAGTGCCCAGGGCAACTGTCTCCTCCTCCCCCCCTTAGTACACTTTTGGGAAAGAGAGACTGCACTTATGGCCTAAGTGGTTAGAGTGTCCATCTCAGATGTGAGAGATTGCAGGTTTGAACCATGGCCAAGTCATACCAGATTTATTTAAAAAAATGGTACCTGTACTTTAGCCGATGTCTCTCTTTGTGCTCAGCATTAACAGGTTAGTGTAAGGACTAGTTGGCCTTGTATGGGACATGATACTACATGTCTGTGGCATGATGCCTCAGTGCTAGACATCACTATAAACTGCCACAGTGCAGATGTCATAACTAAAATTGCTGTAACTTATGTTAACATTTTTTAAAATTAAAACAACAATAAGAAAAAGTGAATGCCTTTCCAGAAAAATGTGAGAGATGTGCTAATACAATGCAAAGTGAAAAGGAAGAGAGAAATACAGATGAAAGCTTATGAGTTTATACCTAAGTGAGAGATGTGCTAATACAATGCAAAGTGAAAAGGAAGAGAGAAATACAGACGAAGTTTATACCTGAGATTATGAGTTTATACCTGAGTGAGAGATGTGCTAATACAAATCAAAGTGTAAAAGAAGAGGGAAATATAGATGAAGGCTTATGAGTTTATAATCAAGGCTTAACAACAAAAGTTTAGAAACTAAATAAGAAACTGGACAGACCCATGTACAGTTAATTGCTAGTTGTGCTAAGACACAAATGTTGGTCAAGACTACTATAATTTTAGACAACTCATGATAATTGAAGACTAGCTCAAGAATAACTGGAAGCAATAAAAAATATCTACCCATCTGTGATTCTGCCAAGCAACAACTACAAGTGCATCAGGAGTTTAAAGATGGATTTGCAGAACAATTGTTTAAACCAATTACAAAGACTACTAAAGGTCTTCTTCCCACGTTGGAGAAAACCACTGAAGCAATTAAAAAAATAGCAAGGCAAAAAGAGAAAACTAAAGGGATTCTGCAAGAACTTCCAGCTAAAATAGCTGTGGCTCAGTCACAATTACAGGAAGAAATACAAGTTTTGACAAAGTTTGTGAGGAGATGGGTGATGTAAAGGATCTTGTTACGACAGTATCAAAACCAATCTGACTTTTCAAAGGTGGTCGTAAACTACTTCAAGAAAATGCTATAGCGGATGCCACATCACGATATCCATTTTGTGAAAAAATTATATCCAAACAACGCTAGTGTTTCAGAAATATATTGGGTTTCTTTTATATTTTGAAAGTCTCATGGTATCTCTAGAATTAGCAGTAAATACAGAGGTGATTTTAAAAATTTTAAGAGACAAGTCGAAGAGGTTAAAAGTTTCTCCCTCACTGAAATACGACAGCCCATATTTTAATGAGGAAGAAGAAACATCTGTCAGTGGTATTGGTACAGGTACATGGGGAAGTGGTTTTATTACTCCATGTCCTGATAATGTTCTTGCTGATGTTAAAAGACTAGAAATCCTGATTGGCTGAAAATGAGCTGGAATAATTCCTCAGAAATTATAAATGAAGCAGGTGATATTTGTCAACAATTATTTACAGGCAGTATCATGGATGTTATTGTTTATCAATCCCACATTAATGAGTTAGTTGATGATTATTATCAGTGATTGACCGAAGGTTTGCAATTAGATGCAGTGAATAAAAGCCAAGATGATTATCTATAGCGATCATTGTGGACCAACCATGATCAGGATGATAAATTTGTGATTACCAGCCTATAACACTGTAATGACATTGCATTATTCAAAAGTTCCGAATGTATTATTGTCTGAAGAGACATTTAAATATGCCATAACGATGTCAATGTTGCTACGATATTGAACGGTCAGTGATGTTTGTCAAAGATGCTTCTAACCACCCTGACGACAAAGCATTATATAAGAAGATCAAAGAAAGTTACAGCTGTTGCAGATGTAGAACAGCTGGTTGATATTTCAACTTATGATTCTTAACACGTCAATTAATGTTCGAAGGTAATCGTTTAAGATTTTTATGTGAAATTCCACTACAACATATTTCTGGATTCTGTAGATATGTTATTACATGTTGTCAGACATTTCATCGTGTTTTTCTGATATAAGTGCAGATTCCTGTGGTTAAACTCGAACAGACAGGTGAGATGGCAGTGATACTTAACCCTGAGTGCTTTAGATCACTATGCCACTGTACATAAAGACAAAACCAGTGTGATAGACACTTGTATATTGACAAATTACATTTTGGTTACCTTTGTGTAATAAAATCCACAATAAAATATTGCATAAGTCACAACCTGATTTCAAAATCATTACAATATTTTACAATATTCAATGTCAGCATTATCACAGTTATTTACATGCTTCAAGTACATGTACTTGTACTTAAATTGGCTTAGATTTTGGTCAATCTGTTCCCATCTTATTGAGGCTACCATGAGGATGGGGCTATTCACCGGGAAATGAAAACCTGGCTCGTTGATTTAAACAGTACATGTATTTAGTTGCAGAAGTCATCGAGCTAATGAGGTATTAAAAGAAAATTATTCTTACGATACAATATTGTGACAGTGTCAGCTCAATACATTTAAAAATTTTCACTGACATCTTTGCGAGATGCCCCTCTCAACTTCCCTTAACAGCCAGATATTTAGTTGCCAGAGACTGTAAATTTAATCAGTGTTTACACTGCCATTGGTACCAATTATAAATAAAATTAAAGTAAAAAAAACTTTCCCAGCATAATGAAACTGGTATATTAATCACCGATCACTTATGAAAATGCAAGAATCAGATTAAATTTCATTGCTTTTTTTTAAGTCGCTGCAAGTGGCCAAATTTATAGAATCAAACAAAAGCCTGTTTTTGTGCCTCTTTTTATATCTGATTGCCACATTAAAGCCTGCCTGCAAGATCACCTAATTGTTGAATAAAGTACATGCCAGAACTGGCCGCTCACCCACATAAATGATAAGGTGGTAAAATTAAAGCCTGGCAGCAAGATCAACTAATTGTTGAACATCTCTACATCGACATAGGCATGACAATTTTGGTAGTAATAGTAGACCAAGGTAACTGAGCTAAGCAGCTTGTTGACATAAGCGATGTCATCATAAGTGGGTAGGACTGTATAATGAAAATGTGGCACATTGTTTCAAATTCAAGAAACCAGGCTGTTTTACTTGGAAACATGTCATGTAGAGTTTCTATAAATAGAAGATAAGGAAACTGACTTGTATATCCAAATGGCCTCGCACGTTGAAAATACAAGATCTTGGTCTTAGATGGATCAATGTCTCATGACATGATCCTTGAACTATACTTGTTATTTTGTGTCTCACCAGATTTAATAATCATTTATCTGAAATTGGAAACGTTCTTTTTTTACATGGACTAAAGGGGTACCCTATAGCTAATTGTATAACCTGGGTAATTATGAATGGGTGAGTACCTGTTGACACCTTTAATTATTACTTGAGGCTTGACCTCATATCATGTACAATTAGGGCCTGATCTAATGTCAATGTTAAGGTAAGAATTAATACGGAAAATTTCATTATCATTTGACCTAGCATTACATAAACTCATAATCTGTTTCAGAAATTACGTAAATCTACCAGACAGAGGAAAAGATTACAGAATGACTTGAAATTCACTCCTTCAAGACGCAGCAACAGAGCAACATCCAGGACTCCAACAAGGGGAGATTACCGTGATGTCAAGATGTATTCACCTTTTACAATTGACACGCCGGAAAAAAACATTAAGCCAGGGAGGATGAAGACATGTCCACAATGGTATGGTTCCCAGTAATGTAGAGTTATGCTTAAATTAATTGATCAAAACATGCATACATTGGTACATACACATTTGTATGATTGCCTGTCCTGTTGATTAAGACTGCATTATCAAATCTTGCCCACATAAAGGATCAAAACATGCCCACATAAAGGATCAAAACGTGCCCACATAAAGGATCAAAACATGCCCACAAAAAGGATCAAAACATGCCCACATAAAGAATCAAAACATGCCCACATAAAGGATCAAAACGTGCCCACATAAAGGATCAAAACATGCCCACATAAAGGATCAAAACATGCCCACATAAAGGATCAAAACATGCCCACATAAAGGATCAAAACATGCCCACAAAAAGGATCAAAACATGCCCACAAAAAGGATCAAAACATGCCCACATAAAGGATCCAAACATGCCCACATAAAGGATCAAAACATGCCCACCATATTGGTATATATGCATTTGTATGATTGCCTATCACAGTATTAGAGTGGGAAGACAAGTAAATAATTAAGTAGATATTAAAAAGCTGCATACTTCACCCAGTCTAACATCACTTTTGGAAGGAAAACATTGGTCTTCACACCATAAGACATTTCTCTATAAATGTGGTACAGCCGATTCATTTTTTTGTTTCTATATGCCCTGATAAAGGTATGGAGATCATTAGTGTAAATATCCTAAATAATCACTCACTTTTGATGGAGTTGTCATGGCTTCTCATGGAAATTAGCTCACAACACTTTCTCAGTGAGTTCCATTTGCCAGTCACTGCAAAGACAAGGTGGTGGTGGTAAATGTGAAGCTGGTTGATGACCTCAGCAAGTATGCGCTAAGTGGGTTGATGGTCTTAACAGAATGCGCTAATGAGTTTGATTGTCATTCAATGCAGGACTAAATGTCAGTTAAGTGGGTTGTTGGTCTTAACAGAATGCGCTAATGAGTTTGATTGTTCATGCTATCTATTATATAAAGCATCACAATTTCCACTTATTGGATCCTATAGATGACAGACTTATTGAACCCTACAGATGACAGACTTATTGGACCCTACGGATGACAGACTTATTGGACCCTACGGATGACATACTTATTGGACCCTACGGATGACAGATTTATTGGACCCTACAGATGACAGACTTATTAGACCCTATGGATTGACAGACTTATTGGACCCTACGGATGACAGACTTATTAGACCCTACGGATGACACTTATTGGACCCTACGGATGACAGACTTATCTATTGATGCATGTGCATATTTATCGTTAAACGCAAATTCTCCTAAGTTAATGTATGATTTATTTTGACATCGAGAGGTGATACAAATTTGATGTTTCATTATTATGATGGTGAATATAAAATTTATTACACAGACCTGATTGATCAAGTGTTCTCTGGGAAATGTTAATGTTTTAAAAAAATACATACAGTAAGCAGTTCAATGTGTGAGCAATGACACTACATAAATGTTGTCTCAATATGAGAGAGAAAAAAAGGAGTGAATTATCTTTAGTTTCTATCTAAACTTTACTATTTGTATTAATTTAGTGGAATTTTTTAAAAAATTACAATGGTTGCAAAATATCATCATAGATATGTTGGTTAGCACATAGACTTTAGTAGCTTAATGCTCATGTTAAAATTAACTTGGCACACAACAGCAGTGTTTTTAGGATTGTTTTCTTTGCCATCTAGGTATTGATTTTAGTGAAAGCTGATAATCTAAAGGTGAACAGAAACTCTCATGGAGATTTGGTTTCTTTGTGTTAGTTCTTTAAAGTGGTGACAAAAAAATTGTATTTCAGCAAAGGTTATTTAGTTCCAGTCCATTATTTGAGAACTTATCAAACTCCTGTCAAACTCCAGATTCCTAGTTGGGAACATGAGCTGAGGGATTGCTTCATCATGGCTTCACTGAAACTAAGACAAACCAACTGTTGTCTCAACGATATGTGCTTTCTAAATAGGTTACTATTATGTATAATATGTAAAACTTACAGGAAGTCACCAATCATGAAAGTAGTCACTTTAACCGTCCTCACATTTGAACACAAATCAAGCAGTTCATCCCAACAGATGTGATACATTCCAACCAGAGGATTTCTTTCCTCGACTTTTCTGACTTTTCGTTCAAGTTACCTGCCACAGTTATTTTGCTTGATTTTGTTTCTAGAGTCTGGGCTGGTAGTTCTGAGTGCACATTGTTTTCATCTGGGTGACTTTTCTTGTCAGAAAAGCATCAAGATTTGTTTTTCTGGTTGAAATGTTGTTGATCCTGAAGGAAATCATGCAAAATCTCACGAGGCAATGGGAAACTAATCCAAAAAGCCTACATTTCAAGTTGACTAGAAAGAGCTGACAAAATTAAGGGATGGTAAACCATCAAAACAATGCCTGCACATGAAGCTGACTAGAAAGAGCTGACAAAATTAGGGGATGGTAACCATCATAACAATGCCTGCATTTGAAGCTGACTAGAAAGAGCTGACAAAATTAGGAGATGGTAAACCATCATAACAATGCCTGCACTTGAAAACTAGAAAGAGCTGACAAAATTAAGGGATGGTAAACCATCTAAACAATGCCTGCACTTGAAGCTGACTATTAAGAGCTGACAAAATTAGGGGATGGTAACCATCATAACAATGCCTGCATTTGAAGCTGACTAGAAAGAGCTGACAATTAAGGGATGGTAAACCATCTAAACAATGTCTGCTCTTGAACCTGACTAGAAAGAGCTGACAAAATTAAGGGATGGTAAACCATCATAACAATGCCTGCACTTGAAGCTGACTAGAAAGAGCTGACAATTAAGGGATGGTAAACCATCTAAACAATGTCTGCTCTTGAACCTGACTAGAAAGAGCTGACAAAATTAAGGGATGGTAAACCATCATAACAATGCCTGCACTTGAAGCTGACTAGAAAGAGCTGACAAAATTAGGGATGATAAACCATACTAACAAATGCCTGCACTTGAAGCTGACTAGAAAGAGCTGACAAAATTAAGTGATGGTAACCATCATAACAATGCCTGCATTTGAAGCTGACTAGAAAGAGCTGACAAAATTAAGGGATGGTAAACCATCATAACAATGCCTGCACTTGAAGCTGACTAGAAAGAGCTGACAAAATTAAGGGATGGTATACCATCATAACAATGCCTGCACTTGAAGCTGACTAGAAAGAGCTGACAAAATTAAGGGATGGTAAACCATCATAACAATGCCAGCACTTGAAGCTGACTAGAAAGAGCTGACAAAATTAGGGGATGGTAAACCATCATAACAATGACTGCACTTGAAGTTGACTAAAAAGAGCTGACAAAATTAGGGGATGGTAAATGATATAAAGAATGCCTGCATTTGAAGTTGACTAGAAAGAGCTGATAAAATTAAGGGATGGTAAACCATCATAACAATGCCTGAACTTGAAGCTGACTAGAAAGAGCTGACAAAATTAAGGGATGGTAAACCATCATAACAATGCCTGCACTTGACGCTGACTAGAAAGAGCTGACAAAATTAGGGGTTGGTAAACCATCATAACACCTGCACTTGAAGTTGACTAGAAAGAGCTGACAAAATTAGTTGTTGGTAAACCATCATAACAATGCCTGCATTTGAAGTTGACTAGAAAGAGCTGACAAAATTAGGGGATGGTAAACCATCATAACAATGACTGCAGTTGAAGCTGACAACAGGGTTCCTGCAGGTCATGGAATCCTGGAAAAGTTTTGGAATTTGTCAAAACCTGGCAAAGTTTTGGAAAAGTCATGGAATTTGTGACCATGGAGTTAAAGAAATTAATTACTACCAATTTTATTGAGCACCAAGAACCGATGAAATAAAATGATAAAATTACAATTGATAAATGGTTTCAATTCGTATAATAAGAGTAAGTTCCCCTAATGGAAGTATCACATGATTTCTGGTGTAGTTCACTAAATAAAAGAAAGCAACTGGAAAGTAATGTTGTTTTGTTAATATTGTAAATAGGAACACACAAAGATTACATAGAATTGTTTCTTTTGAATACAACAAATTACATTGATTGTTGGATTATGATATGAATTACTACATAAAGTCAAATTGTGCTAGCCCAGGTAAATATAAAATGTGCGTATTAAAAATATTTGTTATTAACTTATTTCTTATTTTAGATTGAAAGATGTCATTCTTTATGTTCATTTACTTGACAATGCAAGATAATGTGGTCCTTGAGTTGTATGAAATGGCCCTGGAAAAGTTTTGGAAAAGTCATGGAATTTGCTTTTGTTAAGTCTGCAGGAACCCTGTGACTAGAAAGAGCTAACAAAATTAGGGGATGGTAAACCTTCATAACAATGACTGCACTTGAAGTTGACTAGAAAGAGCTGACAAAATTAGGGGATGGTAAACCATCATAACAATACCTGTACTTGAAGCTGACTAGAAAGAGCTGACAAAATTAGGGGATGGTAAACCATCATAACAATGCCTGTACTTGAAGCTGACTAGAAAGAGCTGACAATTAAGGGATGGTAAACCATCATAACAATGCCTGCACTTGAAGCTGACTAGAAAGAGCTGACAATTAAGGGATGGTAAACCTTCATAACAATGACTGCACTTGAAGTTGACTAGAAAGAGGTGACAAAATTAGGGGATGCTAAACCATCATAGCAATGCATGTACTTGAAGCTGACTAGAAAGAACTGACAAAATTAGGGGATGGTAAACCATCATAACGATGCCTGCACTTAAAGCTGACTAGAAAGAGCTGACAAAATTAGGAAATGGTAAACCATCATAACAATGCCTGCACTTAAAGCTGACTAGAAAGAGCTGACAAAATTAGGAAATGGTAAACCATCATAACAATGACTGCACTTGAAGTTGAAATGATGCCAACCCATGTCCTCCATGTTGAAGGCTAAACAAATCTTGATTGCAGCATGCAAATCATTTGCATAAAAAATACACATGGCAATAATGTGTGCATAAAATTTTATCAGATGTGCACATCTGATGCCCTAATGTGCTGAAATGAAAACACTAATATGCCAACACAACGTAGATTTTAAAAATAGGACATTCTCTAACTCTTAACTTATCACAAGTCATCTCATCAAATGATCACTGTAAAGGAAAATCTCAGCACGTTAAAATGTCTAGATTACCTATAAAAATTGTCACAGACAATGTGAATATCATTAACAATATCTAAATTACCTAAAATTGTAATAGACTATGAATATCATTGAGTATATTGGTGTGCACCTGATTTCTTGATTTAGTATGCCTTGTGTGTTCTGTTGTACAAGGAGCCATGAACAAAAAGGTTCCATCTTGTCTATTGGTAGCCATGTATTAGAACGTAAAGTTCCATCTGTCTATTGGTAGCCATGTATTACAAGGTTCCATCTGTCTATTGGTAGCCGTGTATTACAAGGTTCCATCTGTCTATTGGTAGCCGTGTATTAGAATATTCCATCTGTATATTGGTAGCCATGTATTAGAAGGTTCCATCTGTCTCTTGGTAGCATTGTATTACAAGGTTCCATCTGTCTATTGGTAGCCATGTATTACAAGGTTCCATCTGTCTATTGGTAGCCATGTATTAGAATGTTCCGTTTCTATTGGTAGCCCTGTTGAAAGTTCAATCAGTCTATTGGTAGCCATTGCATAAGAAGCTTCCATCTGTATATTGCTAGCCATGTATAACAAGCTTCTATCTATTGGTAGCCCTGTTGCAGGTTCAATCTGCCTATTGGTAGCCATGTATTGGAAGGTTCCACCTGTCTGTTGGTAGTCGTGTACAAGGTTCCATCTCTCTATTAGTAGCTTTTGCATAAGAAGATTCCGTCTGTTTATTGGTAGCCATGGTAAAAGTTAAATCTGTCTTGTTTGCCTTTGCATAAGAAGGATACATCTGTCTATTGGTAGCCATGTACAAGAATGTTCCATCTGTCTATTGGCAGCCATTGCATAAGAAGGTTCCATCTGTCTATAGGTAGCCATGTTGAAGGTTTAATCTGTCTATTGGTAGCCATTGTATAAGAAGGTTACCTCTGTCTATTGGTAGCCATTGCATAAGAAGGTTACATCTGTCTATTGGTAGCCATGATGAAGGTTACATCTGTCTATTGGTAGCCATTGCATAAGGTTACATCTGTCTATTGGTAGCCATTGCATTAGAAGGTTACATCTGTCTATTGGTAGCCATTGCATAAGAAGGTTACATCTGTATAGTAGTTGCCATGTTTAAGAAGGTTCAATCTGTCTGTATTTTTATGGTTTTAACTTATTTTGAAATCAAGTCTGCATGGGGTAGATGTGTACATTGCAAAGTTCACCTCCTTGATAGCATGTCCTGAACTGACAACAAGAAGGCAGATAGAAAGAATCATTAAGTGATACCAGTGTTAAGCATTATTGAACTTAAGTGCTTCATATTGGTATCAGAAGCATTGAGATTTGTTTGCAGGGTGCGAATCTATATGAATTCAGCCTGAACACAAGTAGTTAATTTTTTATTGGCACAACCAGTTTACATGAAAAGTGTTTATCTTGAGCTCTGTCATTTGGTATCCAGTTGTAAATCAATCAGACGTCTTGGTTAGTCCATGTGTAGTCTTCATGTATTGGCAATTTGAAGGTCTAGCAGCTTCACAGGGAAACTGTATTTCTACCCAGTCACAAATGATCTGTAGGTATTGACCCCTAATCATTTATGGGGAACTGCAGCAACTGTGAAAAATGGAGAAATGAAAAAGCCAATAATAACTTAAAACCCTGGCAAATATATTCTTCCAAATCATTAGTTAGAAATAAAGGAAATTGCATGTTAAATAGGTTGTGGTCCAGTGTGTTTAAATATTTTACTTGTGGTTTTCAGTATTTCTTGGTCAGATTTGGTTTACGAGTCACATTTCTGCTGCAGGAAGTGGATGAGATAGAAGTTGGAGAGTAATACATAATGTACGACATGGGGATTTGCAAGGGAAGTAGCTTTTGATGGATTATTTTTCTAAGTTAGTCTTGCATGCAATAGTGCTTTGTAAATTGGTATGGATATTAGATCTTGAATGATGACCTCTTGATTCATTGTTGACAGTCCCCAACATCACATTTTGAATTTTAAATCTCAATGCAGATTATTTTTTTTCTGTTGCATTAGCAGATTCTAACATGGGTTATATATTTTTGAAGCAAATGAAAATGTCAACTTGCTTTTCTATTAATTTGTGCTGCATGAGAGGCAGTGTCTGGTGATGTAACAAATGAACACATGATCCTTTATGTAATCAAACAGAACTTAAAGCTGATTTCTCTTTTTCATAATGGAACAGATGTCTATGTTCAGGCATAACACCCCTGAACAGCTTATAATTTTGCTTATTCCATTGGCTAGTCTAAATGTATCCATGTTCCATATTAACTTGCCTCCATAATGGTTTTCATCCATTGACTTGTCTTAGCGTGATGGTTTTCATCCATTGACATGTCTTAACATGACAGTTTTCATCCATTGTCTTGTCTTAATATGATGGTTTTCATCCATTGAATTGTCTTAATATGATGGTTTTCATCCATTGACTTGTCTTAATATGATGGTTTTCATCCATTGAATTGTCTTAATATGATGGTTTTCATCCATTGAATTGTCTTAATATGATGGTTTTCATCCATTGAATTGTCTTAATATGATGGTTTTCATCCATTGACATGTCTTAACATGATGGTTTTCATCCATTGACATGTCTTAACATGACAGTTTTCATCCATTGTCTTGTCTTAATATGATGGTTTTCATCCATTGTCTTGTCTTAATATGATGGTTTTCATCCATTGAATTGTCTTAATATGATGGTTTTCATCCATTGACTTGTCTTAACGTGATGGTTTTCATCCTTTGACTTGTCTTAGCATGATGGTTTCATCCATTGACTTGTCTTAATATGATGGCTTTTGTTGGCTCTATTAAAACCTTGAAATATAGACATCAACTTATTTTAGACCTCTGTACCAACATATGCTATACCAATATTTTTCAAGGTATTTTTTAATTAACAGGTATGACATGGAAACCCCAAGCCGACTGAAGCGAGAAGTGGAAGATCTCACTGCTAACATGCAAGCTCTTGTATCGCTTACCCCAGGAACACTGCAGAGCAGGTCTCATAGAAGGTCAGTCATCATTTTATAGCAAAAAGAATTTTATTAACATACTGCAAAAGCTTATGTTACATTGTGTTAGATAATGATATAGATTAGCAGTCTTGTTTCTGTATGGATATGCTGTCTAATTTTGTTGTGCTGCATAATGTGTACGAATATGCTGTCTATTTCATTGTTTTGCAAAATGTGTTTGGATATGGAGTCTTAATTCATTGTGCTCTTTGATGCACATGGATATGCATGCAGTGTATTTCATTTGACTTGATGGGTGACACTTATCTATAATGAATTCCAATACTGAATGTGCTCATGTACTAGAAGTCTTTATGTATCACAATGATATAATCCAGAATGTCTAAATGAATTCACATTGATCCCCAACCCAAGTAATAATTTAGTCCAAAAAGTCAATGAGCACTTTGTAATTCCAATGAATATTTTAAATAAATGATTCCTCAAATATATCTGAGCAAAACAGTAAATGGTTCAATAGACTGAACTAATTTCACTTGCCCTAAAACAATAAAATGCCCAGTATGTGGGTCATTTCAAATGGAAAATTCCATCAGATTCAAAAGCAAGTCAAGACCTTGAATTTAAATACTAATAATCCTTTGTTTACCAATATAATCATGACAAAAATGAGGAAGGCAAACAAGACAATAGTTGGTAGACTAAACCTCAACCCTCAGTTACAAAGGTCAGGCACACAATACAAATTAAATATACACCACAAATTATGTTTCTGTCTACTGTATAACTATCCTACATATAGCTTTTTGGATAACCCTACAGCTTGGAGTGAGAGCTGAGTACTAGTAGGGAAAAAGTTATTGAAAGAAAAAATTAAGAAAATATACCTAACTATTCTCTTTTAAATTCCATGGATGAATTTGCATGTTTCAGCATTTTTGAGGTAATGTGGTGGGTCTATCTTCTGTATCAGTAGTCATGGAATACACATTTCATAACTATTGTAATAACATTGTAGTCTTGGAGTACACATTCCATAACTTTGGTAAGATTGTACTCATTAAAGACAGCTACATAAGGAAGGGAAAGTGTTTGCTTTAATCTTGACATTATTTTTCATTGATAGAATAATTATTATGAATACAAGACTTATTAGTGAGGTGAATCAGTCTGTATGCTGAATACATGAATTTCTAGTATGGATAATCAGCCTGTATTTTGTATGTACAACTTGTTGGTTCAGTGAATCTGCCTATGTTCACAGAACATGTCTTGTTAGTGCAGTGAATCAGTCCATATTTTGAATACATGACTTGCTAAGTTTCTTTGAACATGTAGCTTTTCTTTCCATTAGAGCTTTTGTTTGCTGAAGTGGAGTTACTAAACAGTTGTGCTTTACAACTTTTATGATTTTCAAGCTGGGAAAGTTTGTTTTTACTCGTAAAGTTTTTACCATAAATGTAAATCCCTCGAACAGCCACTATTAAATATAATGGTGATAGTTGCATTGTTTTTGTTATAAACAAATTAATTATCTTGTCAACTACCTGGGAAACTACTTTTCAATTACCTGGGAAACTACTTTTCAATTAAGATGTAAGCTGTACTGGATTACTTAAATAAAATCAAAGATTATCAAGATACCACTAAATAATGTTTTTAACATGAAGTCAGATTTAATTTATCAAAATGTTTATTAGAACTTGAAGTCATTTATTGGACATTTTCTCATGACCAGAAGATACTGATAAATGTTACAATACAAGCTTAAAGATATAGTGATATTTTATGCATCAGGGAAAAAATAATCAATTGTGGAAATGAAAGGGAGAACTTAAAAGAGTTAAAAAAATAAAAACTTTGAAAAATATTTTTAAAAAATTTAAAAAATGTACCCCATATATAAATTGTTAAGTCTGCCTGAAAACTGCACAGACTCAGATCGCCATCACAAAATGTGCCAGCAGGTCTGGGTTTGTGTAATCAGTAGAATGTACCAGCAGGTCTGGGTTTGTGTAATCAGTAGAATGTACCAGCAGGTCTGGGTTTGTGTAATCAGTAGAATGTGCCAGCAGGTCTGGGTTTGTGTAATCAGTAAAACAAGCAACATAGACTCCAATCTGAAGGCACATTATGCTACAGAAGTTTCTACTTAGCAGATTGACTCTGTTTCTCAATGAATATATATGACTGTATTTAATAAAATGTATTGGACATAAGCAGTTTGACTGTATTTAATAAAATGTATTGGACATAAGCAGTTTGACTGTATTTAATAAAATGTATTGGACAAAAGCAGCTTGACTGTATTTAATAGAATTTATTGGTCATAAGCAGTTTGACTGTATTTAATAAAATGTATAGGACATTAACAGTTTGACTGTATTTAATAAAATGTATTGGTCATAAGCAGTTTGACTGTATTTAATAAAAATGTATTGGACATAAGCAGTTTGACTGTATTTAATAACATGTATTGGACATAAGCAGTTTGACTGTATTTAATAAAGTGTATTGGACATAAGCAGTTTGACTGTATTTAATAAAATGAATTGGACATAAGCAGTTTGACTGTATTTAATAAATGTATTGGTCATAAGCAGTTTGACTGTATTTAATAAATGTATTGGACAAAAGCAGTTTGACTGTATTTAATAAATTGTATTGGATATAAGCGGTTTGACTGTATTTAATAAAATGTATTGGACATAAGCAGTTTGACTGTATATAATAAAATGTATTGGACAAAGGCAGCTTGACTGTATTTAATAACTGTATTGGTCATAAGCAGTTTGACTGTATTTAATAAATGTATTGGACAAAAGCAGTTTGACTGTATTTAATAAAATGTATTGGTCATTCATAAGCAGTTTGACTGTATTTAATAAAATGTATTGGTCATAAGCAGTTTGACTGTATTTAATAAAATGTATTGGTCATAAGCAGTTTGACTGTATTTAATAAAATGTATTGGACAAAGGCAGCTTGACTGTATTTAATAACTGTATTGGTCATAAGCAGTTTGACTGTATTTAATAAATGTATTGGACAAAAGCAGTTTGACTGTATTTAATAAAATGTATTGGTCATAAGCAGTTTGACTATTTAATAAATGTATTGGTCATAAGCAGTTTGACTATTTATTAAATGTATTGGACAAAAGCAGTTTGACTGTATTTAATAAAATGTATTGGACATAAGCGGTTTGACTGTATTTAATAAAATGTATTGGACAAAAGCAGTTTGACTGTATTTAATAAAATGTATTGGACATAAGCGGTTTGACTGTATTTAATAAAATGTATTGGTCATAAGCAGTTTGGTTGTATTTAAAAAAATGTATTGGTCATAAGCAGTTTGACTGTATTTAATAAAATGTATTGGACATAAGCAGTTTGACTGTATTTAATAAATGTATTGGACAAAAGCAGTTTGACTGTATTTAATAAAATGTATTGGACAAAAGCAGTTTGTATTTTTTAATGTATAGGACATAAGCAGTTTGGTCATAAAACTAGAAGGAAATGAAGCTTCATTCTAAGATCAAAGGTCATTACAACAAGTGATCCTGCTGAATATTTTGGACAGAATGCTGTTTTATCACAAGTGCAGGTTTGAATCCTCTCACTGACCAAAATGGGTCAGCTACCATGTATCCTTTAGCAAGGCATTTTACTTCACTTGTATCTGTAATAAATAACCTGCATGTTTTACTGTGCCATAAAGCAAAAAATGAAGTCATTTTTAAATAGCATGATAATTGCTGTGATACGGGTTAACAGTTGGGCAGTTCCACAGATCTGCCATGGATGACCAAGATACAGTGGGCAGTTCCACAGATCTGCCATGGATGACCAAGATAAAGTGGGCAGTTCCACAGATCTGCCATGGCTGACCACCAAGATACAGTGGGCTGTTCCACAGATCTGCCATGGATGACCAAAATACAGTGGGCAGTTCCACAGATCTGCCATAGATGACCAAGATACAGTAGGCAGTTCCACAGATCTGCCATGGATAACCAAGATACAGTGGGTAGTTCTACAGATCTGCCATGGATGACCAAGATACAGAAAGGGGAAGAGTCATGGCTTACATTTTATTTCTTGTCACCAGTTTCATTTAAACACCATTACAACATTTAATTGCTTACACAATAGAACATCAGTTTTCTCAAAGGACTTAAGAATGGCTTTCAGACCTGTGATAATAACATTAACAAAGATGAACTGTTGTTTACACTAGCATCACCTGATAATTAGTGATGAGGATTAACTGTTAGTATACACTGGCTTTATGCTGGTATACTTAAGTCTGGCCTTTAGCTATTCTCATGAATTATAAGACTGACCAAAGCTGACCAAAATATTTAAGGGGAATGTCACATGGGAAAATAAGGTGTTTTGTGGAGAGGCATTTCAAGCTGTCAGCTGGTACCAAGGTGTTCAGGTACCTGTTCACAATTACCTGGGTAATAAAAGGGTATGGATTTGCCCTGTACAAGTTTTCTGCCATTGCTTGTTAAAGCAGCATTAATTTTATTTTTAAGTTGGCAATCTTTTTGACTGAGTCCCCATAGGAGTGGTTTTCCTTGCCAAGCAAAGGTCTAATTCTTCCAGTGAATATAATCCCATAGCTTGATTTCCCACTGACAACCCTTTAATTGCACTTATGAATGTGGTTTAGTGGCAAGTAACAGAGGCAATTTGATCTTGCAGCACAAATGGCATGTTAACTTGCAAACTGTTATAGATATCATAAACTGCATGATCAAAGTGTTATTTACAAAGCTCACACTGTAAATGAGCATCCACTTACAATGGCAAGACCAAGGAAATGGTACCTGGTAGAAATGGTACCTGGTAGAAATTTTCTAAAAGTTTGACAGCTTTAGACACATTACAAGGAGAAAGTGGGTGTCTTTTGAGAATTTTGTTATATAGTTGACCTGGAATTTCTGGTACTTCTAGTACCAGAGTTCTGATTGGGATACACTATTATTACAAGGATTTTGTTGGTGGAGCATCAGACCTGTAGTTCAAAAATTGCAGTTTTGAAACCTGCCCATTACAGCCGTGTTTGCTGTCCTGGCTTGTTGTTGGAATAGACACTTGATCAATACCTGCCCATTACAGCCGTGTTTGCTGTCCTGGCTTGTTGGAAGAGACACTTGATCGATACCTGCCCATTACAGCCGTGTTGGCTGTCCTGGCTTGTTGTTGGAAGAGACACTTGATCAATACCTGCCCTTTACAGCCTTGTTTGCTGTTCTGGCTTGTTGTTGGAAGAGACACTTGATCGATACCTGCCCATTACAGCCTGTGTTTGCTGTCCTAGTTTGTTGTTGGAAGAGACACTTGATCGATACCTACCCATTAGAGCCTGTGTTTTCTGTCATGGAGTGTCTTCAGGGGTCAAGCTAGACTTAAGTTTTAGGGAGAAGTGACTTCTCCTGTTGGTCAGAAGAGGGAGAAGTGGGAGTTAATCAGGGAGAAGTGAAACCTAAACAATATATATATATATATATATATATATATATATATATATATATATATATAAAGAGAGAGAGAGAGATGCATTATCATATTTTAATGATGGCTCTATTTCTTGGTATGCTTTTAACAGTTTTAAGCAATGCCTTATTTTTAAGTTGAAAAATATTTGTTATTTGTGAGTATCAATATATTTTGTACATGTATAAAAATTTATATTCATAACCATTCTATTCATACTTAGTATATGTGTTTTTGAATTGAAGTATATGTAGTGTATTTTGGCTGTATGACTTAAAAATCAATTATGAAGCTATACATTGCAATTAATTTTCACTGATAGAAGTAACAAGATTAGAGCCTTGTAAATGCAAGTTGGTAAAAATGCTTAATAAACTACCACTTAATTATTTTATTTTTCTTAAGTTTTGTGTTCAATTGCAGTCAAAAAAATTTCTAGCATTTTTTTAAACAGCCCCTAATACATGTACATAGGAATAAATGCACAGGTGACTTCAAACCACACTGTTCGTCCTGATTTCATTGTTCCGGATAAAACATTAATGTAACTATTCATAAACAACACACTGAAGCACTAAAGTCGATATATAACTAAACTGGACCCTACGTTTTACCCCAACCAAAAATCCAAGAATTGGTCTTGCACAGAGTGAGTGCATATACCTTTAGACTGAGGGGTGTGCATCTTTAACAACTATCTTTCTTGCTTCGTTACAAAATCCCATTAAAAGTTCTGCATATCTTTGGTTTGTCTACCTACTGGTAATAATGACATGGATTGGTTAAATAGTATTTGCTTCATTACTATATATATATATATATATATATATATATATATATATATATATATATATATATATATTTCGTATTTTCAGTTTAATGAAGTGGTATATCAAACACGCAGCGATGTTATCCATTAAAATTTCATTTACTGTTTCAAACTGATTTTATACAGAAAATATGCAAATATGGCTGTTAAAATCTCCATTTATTAAAAATAGGATATAAATTAGAAAACGCTCTTCACCGATCATATTTTTTAAAGCAAATTACTATTTGCATATTGATGTTTAAATTTCGACACAGAATTTGGCATCTTTTCATCATAGCACAGTATGCCCAACTTTCATGAAATCAAGCAGTGATATCTTGCTCCGGAAAAGGGTTAATGGTTAGTTAGCTATTAAAATTTGCATGTGAATGTGCAAGAATTTCTTTGTGGCCATAAGCTGATTTGTATCAACACCACAAAAATACATTTGGCGTTGGGTTACAGCAGTGCCAGAACTTACTGGCTACAGTGAGGGGGTGGCATCTCAAAGTCGTAATCTAGTCGTATTATAACAGAAGACTGCAAAGTTTACCCTTCCCAGGTGACTTATTCGCCCACTTCGCCTGATAGTGGGACCCCTGGTCTTTGGAAAAAACACATAATACCTTCCCATTTCAGTTGGTGCTTGCTGTCCTGGCTTATCCTTTGGAAAAAAACAAATTGTATCTGCCCATTCAAGTTAGTGTTTGCTGTCCTGGCTTATCCTTGGAAATAACACAGTACCTGCCCATTCCAGTTGGTGTTTGCTGCCCTGGCTTGTCCTTTGGGAAAAAACGTTTAGTTCCCATTTCCTAAGCATGATACAGCCTATAATGTGTCTAAAGTACAGCCGAAAATGTCAAAAATACAGCATATAATGTGCAAGATGTACAGCCTGTGTAAAAGTACAGCCTGCAATGTGTCAAAAGTACAGCCTGCAATGTGTCAAAGGTACAGCCTATGTGTCAGATTACGGCCTAAAAAGTGTCAAAAGTACCATTAAGCCCAACAGAAAAAAAAAAACACGCACTATGAAGCACAAGAAGTCTAAATTGCATGTGTACAAATTTGGTATATGTATACACATTGGGTGTGTACAAGTTAATGTTTCCATTTACAAATTGAGTGTACAAAATGGTATGCATCTGTACAAATTAGGTGTGTACAAATTAGTGTGGATATGTTTAAATTGTCTGTACAAATAAGTATGTACAAATAATGAAGTGTGCAGACTTCATAAAGAATGCTTGAATGACTCATTAAACTAAACAATGGAGTATTTTTTATTTAAGTTTTCTTAACAATTAATACTTGTTGCAAATAATTTGTCCTAATTGAGCACTGAAATGTGTTAGTTCATAAGCCTTTTGTTCCTTGTCTCATTTCTCTTTTTATTTTTTTAGACATTCATCAATGTCACCTATAACAAATGGAAGCTTGAGAACATGCACTCTGAAGCCATCTGCCACATCACAAGTCCGGAGAAAGATCAGCACGGTCATAAATTAATCACTAAATGCCAATGCCAAATCAAACACTATGACATTTTCTGGAAAAATCACTTTTTGAAAAGCATTTAGCTTGATGCTGTTTCCTTTTTCAAATTTATCTTTACACAAATATATAAACATACTATATTCTTGTAATATTTGTACCCACTGTTATGCTCCAAATTTTTTTCAGTTAGTCAGCTTTTTGTTTTGTAGCATCACCTAGCGCTAAGGATTTTGTAATTGAAGTGACATGCAAATGTGTCATATACTGTCAAAAATTTATATTCGTAGAAATAATTTTGCGTGTGAACACTTCCAGAATTTTTATAAATATGTCAACCATTCCAAATTTTTTGTAATCATCATGAAGTTTTGATGAAATTTCTGCATTCTGAATCCCATTGACAAAATTCGGGAAAATGAAAATTGGGATAAAATTTGAAAAGCAGGTTAATTATGTTGACACAAATAGGTAGAAAAGTTGTTTAGCTCCAGGATGAAAGACTGGTACAGTGTTTAAAATGACTGGTAAACACTGTTGGCTTGGAGGGTTAACATGCTACTAAATAGCACAAGTTCTGATGGGGGAACACCAGCAGAGATAATATTATCACTCCTGAGATAATGTTATCTTTTTTTACTAAACTGCTCTAAATCACGTTAATATTTTTCCAAATTTGTTTGTGTACTGCATTTATATGAATTTTTTGGACAAGTGAGTCTGCGATTTGTAGCATAGTTTTTGTACCGCTCTTTTACTTGTTTTCACCAGCAAGTCAAAAGATTTTGTTTTTTTTGGCATTGATTTTGTACAGCTTTGATATGATTTGTTTTTGACAGGAGGGATATCTTATTTATGGAACCTTTTGTTTCTTTATAGAATTATTTTGAATTTGTCAAAATTTATTTTTATGGATGGCTTTTACCTGTAATCTTCGAAAATATATTCAGGACTTGAACATTCTTAAAGACTCCTGTGTCTGAAGACAACACAGTATGGTATGGTTTAGATGAAAAATACAACTTAAATAACAAGGCATTTTATGATAACAAATATTGTGGAATTTATTATGCATAATTAGCTCCTGATATGGGGAAAAAACTTGCTATTTACCACATCCATTCTTTTCTCCCTCCATATGCAACAGGTAATGTTGTACAAGGACACCTTGTTTTATCTAGTCCTATGGTATACATGTATATTTTTAATCTGTGTACGATGCTTTATTAATGCCATTTTTTGTATACACATTTTTTTCTCATTATTGGATCACTATTTTCTCTTGTTTGAAAACCAACTTAAGTACATTTAATATTAACACGAAAGTAAAATTTTCTTATTTGATTCATGGCCATGTTTTTGTATTGATACTCAATTTGTTGTTTGTACAATTTAATCTAACAGTGTATTGATATGACTAGGAATTTCTGATCACAAAGATCAGCTGTTTCAAATCATGGCTGTTTAAAAATAATAGAATTTACATTAATAGGAATTTCTGATCACAAATGTCAGCTGTTTCAAATAATCACCATTTAAATATTTTAGAATTTACATTAATAGGAATTTCTAATCGCACAGGTCAACTGTTTTAAATAATGACCATATAAATATAGATAATTTTTAATGTGAGAACAGAATTAGGAATATTACTGGAAATGCTAGAACATAAAAGACTTACAAATCACTTATGTTTGGAAATGGTGATGAGATTTTTAAATGAAAGAAGAATGGTATCACTTGATCACATTAAATTCAAAATCTATGGTCCTGATACTTATTAGTTTGTTGCTTGCATGATCTGATTTTTATTTTCCTGTCAATTTTTTCTCTTCTAATTTTGAAATGTTCAATGAACTTGTTTGACCACACAGTCTTTAATAGTCTTTCTAAGCCACATCAGTGGTATAATGTAGAGTTACTCTTGTCTGTCCATTGCATTCTAGAGACACAGTTACTCTTGTCTATCCATTGCACTCTAGAGACACAGTTACTCTTGTCTGTTCACTGCACTGTAGAGACACACAGAATTACTCTTCTGTCCATTGCACTCTAGAGACAGTTACTCTTGACTGTCCATTGCACTCTAGAGACACAGTTACTCTGTTCACTGCATTGTAGAGACACAGAATTACTCGTCTGTCCATTGCACTCTAGAGACATAGTTACTATTGTCTGTCCATTGCATTCTAGAGGCACAGTTACTCTTGTCTGTCCATTGCACTCTAGAAACATAGTTACTCTTGTCAGTCCATTGCACTCTAGAGACACAGTTACACTTGTCTGTCCATTGCACTTTAGAGACACAGTTGCTCTTGTCTGTTCACTGGACTCTAGAGACGGTTACTCTTGTCTGTTCACTGCACTGTAGAGACACAGAATTACTCTTGTCTGTCCAATGCACTCTAGAGACAGTTACTCTTGTCTGTCCATTGCACTGTAGAGACAGTTACTCTTGTCTGTCCATTGCACTCTAGAGACACAGTTACTCTTGTCTATTCACTGCACTGTAGAGATTCATATTTACTCTTGTCTGTCCATTGCACTCTAGAGACAGTTACTCTTGTCTGTCCATTGCACTTTAGAGACAGTTACTCTTGTCTGTTCACTGCACTGTAGAGACACAGAATTACACTTGTCTGTCCATTGCACTCTAAAGACACAGTTACTCTTCTCTGTCCATTGCATTCTAGAGAGTTACTCTTGTCTGTTCACTGCACTATAGAGACACAGAATGACTCTTGTCTGTCCATTGCACTCTAAAGACAGTTACTCTTGTCTGTCCATTGCACTCTAGAGACACAGTTGCTCTTGTCTGTTCACTGCACTCTAGAGACAAATAAATACTCTTGTCTGTCCATTGCACTCTAGAGACACAATTACTCTTGTCTGTCCATTGCACTCTAGAGACAGTTACTCTTGTCTGTCCATTGCACTTTAGAGACACGGTTACTCTTGTCTGTCCATTGCACTCTAGAGACAGTTACTCTTGTCTGTCCATTGCACTCTAGAGACAGTTACTCTTGTCTGTCCATTGCACTCTAGAGATACAGTTACTCTTGTCTGTTCACTGCACTGTAGACACATAGAATCAATCTGCTCTATCCATCATACCATGTAGAGTTGCACTTCTGTTCATCACACAATGGTTAAGTTTTGTGTTTAGGTCATTGGAGGCACAGGAATAGGACATCTGAGTTCATTCAACACATTTGTTTGCACTGTTCTTACTATATGAAAATTGTGATATGAAATATGAGATTCATTGTATGTGTGAATAACATAAATAATGTATGTAATTATATACATGGCAGTAATTGCATTGTATGTGTGAATAACATAAATAATGTATGTAATTATATACATGGCAGTAATTGCATTGTATGTGTGAATAACATAAATAATGTATGTAATTATATACATGGCAGTAATTGCATTGTATGTGTGAATAACATAAATAATGTATGTAATTATATACATGGCAGTAATTGCATTGTATGTGAATAACATAAATAATGTATGTAATTATATACATGGCAGTAATTTCATTGTATGTGTGAATAACATAAATAATGTATGTAATTATATACATGGCAGTAATTTCATTGTATGTGTGAATAACATAAATAATGTATGTAATTATATACATGGCAGTAATTTCATTGTATGTGTGAATAACAGATAATATATGTACTTGTATAAATGGTATTAATTGCTTTGTATGTGTGAATAACAGATAATATATGTACTTGTACAGATGGCAGTAATTGCATTGGATGTGTGTCTAACAGATAATGTATGTACTTGTATAGATGACATTAATTGCATTGAATGTGTGAATAACAGATAATGTATGTACTTGTATAGATGGCAGTAATTGCATTGGATGTGTGAATAACAGATCATGTATATATTTGTATACATGGCAGTTATTGCATTGGATATGTGAATAA
The DNA here is from genome assembly GCA_016746295.1 of Potamilus streckersoni. Lineage (NCBI taxonomy): Eukaryota > Metazoa > Mollusca > Bivalvia > Unionida > Unionidae > Potamilus > Potamilus streckersoni. The sequence continues at coordinate 1,048,843 of JAEAOA010001888.1, read as the reverse complement.
CAGATAATGTATGTACTTGTATACATCACAGTAATTGCAGTGGCATTTACTTAGAATGGTTTTGTAATATCCTTCACAAATCATTATGTTGTTTTTTTTTCACAAGTGGGGAATTTACTCCAATAGTAAATTTGTTCTTGTCTTTTTTTATTTAATGTTTTAGGAAAAAAGGCTATTTAATGGGAAAACTTAAGAGGGTGATTTTTCTTGTATACAGTGCCTATACTTTTTAGGAAAAGGGTGACTTTTTTGTGTGATAGTATAAGCAAGTTGCTTGTGACTGCTTAGTATCAGCCAACTGTGTTCACATACTTTGTTTTCTGTCTCACCTGTTCTTCTCATTATTCTGTGGGTACCAATTTTACCTTAAATCCATTTATAAATCATACAGTATTCAGTATATACTTCTCAAAATTAACCAGTTATTTCTGCTTTGATCTTGTATATGTAAAGTTGTTTGCTTCAGTTTCATTTCAGATGCAATTTAACACCCTGTACCTGTTTGAGAGGCTTTTTTTGTCTCGTATTGATGGACATTGAATCTAGATTGTAAATTTAAATAAAAATTTCTTGGTTTCTCATTTATTTTGAAACTAAATCTCTTTATATGTCTCCAGTCTTATAATAGCTTAATTCTTTTAAATGAATGCGGGTCTATATTAATTAATTTTCTTGAAATGTTTAAATAACTAAATTTCTGGAAATGTGTGTGGGTTTTATAATAACTAACTTGTTGAAATGTTTGACTAAATAATAACTAAAATTCATCAAAATGTGTGTGGGTTTTATAATAACTAAATTCTGTGAGATATACACAGGTCTTGTAATGATTTCATTCTATGAAATATAAGCAGGTCTTCTGATAATTTTTTATTAGCATGATAACTTTCATTAAATATTCAGAAAGAACATTTTCTTGCCGTTATTGTTTTGCTTTTTTTTCAGTTCATTTTCTGTTTTAATTGGTTTTGATTTTTTGTCAGTTTTGTTTCCGTACTTGTAATTGTCTGGTGTAGAGAAGTGTAAACATGTTTTTTATACATCCTACTACTGCTTGGTCATTTTTTATTAGAAACATAAAATAATGAGTTTTAAAAATTATCCACAGCTAAATAGGGAATTCACGGCAGCACATATTGTAGAGTGCGGATTTATAATCCAAGATTCACAGGTTTGATATCTGCCCAAACAGAATGGGTTGGCTTTCTCTGATTCCATGGAAAAGGCATTTAGCTTTCATTTTATGACATGATATAGCGAATATGTTCTGAAAGTTCTGTTATAACCAACAAAAAATAACCATACAAATGCATGCCATGTTTGATGTAATACTTACACTGCATGCTATGAATTAATTGGATACATTTTCTAAGATCAACCTTATGATTAAGAGGAGTTAACACCCTTTATGTCTGTTAATAGCTCTCCACTTAGGAAATTTGATCTCTCTCCCAATATGGTTGTTTTGGAAAATAAGCCAAGTTTGAGACATTTAATCAACAAAGTAATGTATTAACCGAGATTCATGGGTAATAAGTTCCTTAAGAAAAAAATGGCACACTAGAGCCACTTCCTGTCAACAAAGCATTCTGGGATCAATACATGAGCTCAGCACCAGGTATTTTAAATGAGAGGTTTGACGAAAAAGGATTATGTAGATGTATTAAGGCACGTATTGGTATTGCATTATATACAGTAATTGAGATATAGCATGTTACAGCCTGTTCACTGTTATATGTAGGTGAATAACAAAACTTTTTACTATTTAACTATGAAATGATAAAAATTCTACCAGTTCTGAATTATGGAATAAATAACACGAGAATACTGAGAGTGATCAAAGCTTTATCTATACCACTAAATGAAGAGTCTGTTGAAACACACACCTTTTTCACATGAATTTGATTGACGTCAGTTTGCAGTTTGGGATATCTTTTGAAAGAGTATTGTCAGTAGACAGTGTTTATAGTTCACAGCTTAAATTACAGTAAGTAAAGATAAGTGAATGAATACAATTAAAATTCAAGATAAATCTCAGAGGTAAAAATAAATTGTAGCCATCAGAAACTGGATTTACTATTCTCACATGTAATACAGGATCAAGCAAGGTTGCTGTCCTTAAATCCTTACCAGCTTTGTGAGTCATGATGGGTCACTTGTCAATGAACTCTGGCAATAAAAAAAATGCAGTTTCAGTTGTCTCCTATACATGTAACTGAAAACCCTCATTATGAAAGCTTAATGTCAGAATCATGAAAAGTGATGCACATCACTTGTTGGCAAGTAAGAACACTCATAAAGTGAATTCATGTGAATAACTTATGAAATAAAATAAGCAAATTGGGGAGAAAATTAATATAGGGCTACACAGCATTAATTTCATTATTTTATAAGGTTTTGTTGAGCAAAAGACCAGTAATTTTATTCTTCAACTGATTTCTTTTTCTTCACATCATCCCCGACACATGCTATTAGTATAGATATATGTAGAGACACTAAGAGAGTGCTTGGTCAGTTTTTTTTCTCCATGTATTTTGAATTTTTTCTATGTAGTTAGCTCCTTGCTATGCAAGCTGATATGTTGTATAGAATTGCATCTGGCATGCAGATATCTTGCAATTGTAAAGCTTTACATGCCACAGTATATTTTCTTTTTTATATATGACCTTGTATAGGTAGGAATTTTTTTGTCTACATGTATCATTTATTCCTTTTTATTAAAGATGTATTGAATATCAGTCTTAGTAAAATTGTTCCATTTATTTCATTTAATTCAAAACGGATTAAATATTTATCTTGCTCTTCCTATGTTATGTATTTATGTGTGTGTTTATGTATGAATTTAGTGTGTGTGTGTGAGTGCATGCAAGCTTCTAAGTGTGGATGCATCTGTGTACATGTATCTGAGTATGAGGCTGCATGTATGTAATGTATATCTGGGTATTACGGATATGTGTATATGAGTATGCAATGTTATATATTAACTATACACTGTTAAGTGCTATCTGCTGTCTGATCTACCTGCCCTCCATCTATATTTGTAATGATCTACCAGTCTATCAGTAATAGGCATCCATCCATATTTGTAATGATCTACCAGTCTATTTAGCCTATTAGATGATTTACCAGCATACCCGTCCATCCATATTTCTAATTACCAGTCTATTTACCAGCCTACCCATCCATCCATATTTATAATCTTCCAGTCTAATTACCATATAAAATGATTTACCAGCATACCCGTCCATCCATATTTGTAATGATCTACCAGTCTATTTACCAGCCTGCCGATCCATCCATATGTATGACCTACCAGTCTGTTTGCCAGTCAATCCATATTTGTATCGATCTACTAGTCTTATCAGTAATAGGCATCCATCCATATTTGTAATGATATACCAGTCTATTTACCCGCCTACCCATCCATCCATATTTATGACTTACCAGTATGTTTACTAGCAAATCCATATTTGTAATCTACTATTATATTTACCAGCATACCCATCCATCCGTATTTGTAATGATTTACCAGTCCATTCAGCGGCCTACCCATTCATCCATATTTAAAATGATCTACCAGACTATTTACAGCATATCCGTTCATCAGTATTTGTAATCTACCAGTCTACCCATCCATCCATATTTATAATTCATCCGTTCATCCTTATTTATAATCTACCAATCTATTCATTCATCTGTATTTATAATCTAACAAACTGTTTACCAGCCTATACAACCATCTATATTTTCAAACTTTTTCTGTGCATTTCCCTTTGTTTCGTTTTGCTTTTATCTTTAAAATAGTGACAAACGTAAAGTGTACTAATGGCTTATTAAAATCAGCTGTATTTTACTGGCACAATGCTGATTTATCATATACATTATTGATTTGCAAAGTTTTATGGTAGAATTACATGGTTATATTTCGTGTCTAATTTATAGGTTACTGTATTTGTATGGGAAAATATGAACAAGTTTTTTGGATGGATATATTGTACGACCTTGGGAGTGCACTATATCCATCCGACAAAACGAATTTGTATTTTCCCATACAAATGCAGTAACTTTTTTATTTGCTCATTTTCTTATTCTACCGAAGGCTTTAATTATATAAACAAAAATACACTACAAGAGTCAAAGTAACTGAATTTATGCTATATTCCAAATTAAATACACAAGCGTAGATTAATCATTACACAACATTACTAATGCGCACATAACTCCGCCCAGATAAATTTGAACTTGGTCGCGTGCTAACTTTTGAAAAAAAAAAAACAACGGCGTTTTGGTTGTCTTAAAATTTGTATTTGGATTAATATTGTAAATGAATGCGCATTGCAACAACATTTTCATTTGATCTGGAATGAATATATTTTGGTATTTTGTCAATTCTACCAACTTTAGTGATTATGGGCTGGATTTATCTGTGCCAATTATACATGCAATATATCGGATTGAAGGAGCGAGGGAGAATCGTGTTGACATCTGAAAATGTGTTTCGGTTCTGTCATTTAATGTTTGAAATCATAATGTGATAAACGTGAAGTCTTTCAGTTGCAATTATTAAAAGACTGTAGAATGTAATGTTTATTTCATTTTGAGTCCCGTAAGGAGGATGCATTGCACTTGGAATATAGTCGAAATTACCGTAGTTTTGAAATGTGTAATCAAGCATGGGAACCCATGACATGTCTCATGTATTTGGGATTTATAGAATTAAGAAAATACATTTTGAGGAAATTCAAGATGTAAAACTAAGTATATTTTGCCATTCTTATTACCAGCTAAAGAAGACAGTTTATGCCTTATCACTTGCCTGATATTTGTAAGGACCCGCGTCTATCGGTAGCCTAAATCAGAAACATTATTTCAAAATAGTTAACGCGAAACGTGCCAAAGCAGCTGGTATGTGGCAGTCCACGAAACATCTCCTTTTGTTCATTCAGAAACAATTTTGATCAACCCAAACGTAAAGCATCTACTACGAGAATGTACATGATTTGTTTACGGAGTAATTCCTAATAAATTTGGTACATGAGTCCAGTTTGAAGATGCGCGCGATTGCAATATCGTAAAATATTGAACGAATCTGACACTGTAAAATTAAGGAAGAATGAATATATATATATATATTATAGAGGCCCCGAGTGGTCTAAAGCGCTGTCCGTTACGGATCACTGCCATCTCACCTCTGGCTGCGTGTGTTCGAGTCTAGGATTCGGCGAATGTGGTTATGTGATAAAGCTTGCCAGTAGCTTCTCGTGGGTCGGTGGTTCTTACCGGTGCTTTCCCGGTTTCTTCCTCCACCATTAATACTGGCCGCCATGAAAAATGGCGTTAAGCCCAACAACAACAATATATATATATATATATATATATATATATATATATATATATATATATATATATATATATATATATATATATAATGTAACTTTTCTCATTGCGCCAAACCATGTCATTTTATTATTTAACTGTTTTTTTTGTAAATTTTAAAAAATAGGATGGCTCCTAATATACATAACGTTTGAAAAAAAGAAAGCAAGTTTGTTTCAAATGTAAGAGATATAGATTTTAAACAAAAATATTTACAGTATGAGGCATAGTGCTAATGATTACATGTTCATGCTTTGCAAGTTTGTGTTGGACGAAATGGTGCCTCATGCGGTCGCCCGTATCGCCAACCCTTACGATGGCCTTACATACATACTTGCTCAGATTTAATGTATAGTCTATTGCCATCTTTTTCATTAGGGATAGTGTCTTCAATTCTATCTATACATCATATTCTTGGCAGCATTTATGACTTTCTAGACTTCAGAAAACCGCTTTGAAAGGGGTTTTATTTTTTAGGTTCCTCTTCTGGGGTTCCATGGCGGAGGACAAAAGTTAAAGTGACCCATGGACCGATATTGCTCACTTAACTCACATTTCTCACATAATTGCCATCTTCTAATTTTGAACTCGATGACGTATTGATGACAGCTTTGCCTTGTTTATAATGTATAGTAATGTAAGTTCCTTAGGATCATTGTTCATTTCGTCATTGTTCATTTCGTATTACAAACCTCGTACATTTTAATGCTTACGTTTTGTGTTCATTTCATCATTGCTTACGTTTTGGAGTTCTTTTTGTTGGGCATGACACTTAGCAGGTACGTGTAATTCCTCACCAGCTTTTGTGAGGATCATACATTTAAAACGCAATTACTACTAAATGATGCAATATAACTTTTTAACAACGCTTAAGGCGCTGTCAGGTGTGGAAGATTGAAAATATAACTGTGAACCGACACCTTCATATCTGGGCTAAGGCCGTATTGAATGACTGGTCAAATTTTGTTGTGTAAACGTTGAAAGCAATGTACCAGAATTAATTTTCTCAAATGTTGCCAAATGTCATATTCTCTTAAGTTGTTTTTGAAAAGAAGTCGTTAAAATGTTTTTCCTCTTTTAGTGACAGCAGTCTTATTTAATGACAGACTTGCATAATTATTGCATTTTTCACAATCTTTACGCCTCAATGTTTTCTGTCAAATTTGCTTTAATTTTGTTCAGACGTCTTTGAGATGTTTTCGTTTAATTTTTTTTCTATTTGTATAGCATTCACATTTAAGGACAGAGCAGTATCATTTAAATTTTGAAAGACTTCAATGTGGTGAATTTTTCTATGAAATTTGCTACAATTAATGCATTGTTGTTTTTGACGAGTCCTTAAAATTTTATATTTTAATGTAGATATACAAATTGAAAGGTCTCTGCGCGATATGATGGCGGAATGGCGCCATATTTCTACAAATTATAAGGTCTTTATGCTTTCAGTAAAACCTCGATCGAGTTCTATAAATTGGTGTTTGAGATGGTATCATTTAATTTTTCTTTGAATAAACTCGAAAGGATATTTTCAGATCGTTTTGGGTCAAAGATTGTTCAACAGTTTTTAAGAAGTCGTTTGACGCTACTTTTTCCTAAAAGCAACGGCCGTATTTGAAATCGGATTGGAGTTAATGGTACGATTGTGTGCTATAAGGTCCTATCTTGGTTGAAAATAAACTAGTGGTTATTGAGGAAAGGTTGAAAATAGCAAAAATACACTCCAGAGGCCTTGTCGGTAAATAAATTAATAATTGCAATTAAAGTAAAGGTTTTTAGTATTTATCTACCAAAGTTTACTCCTGAATTTTGAAGTGGAATAGTACATCTGATGACACATGCAGATATCCCATGTAAATACTTGAATAAATGTTTTTTGTACAGTAGACGTTTCCTACTGGAGTCTCTATTATGTCTGTGAATCTTTCTTTGGAACATCTCTGTCCTCTTTTCTGTGTGTTTCCATCTTTCATTTTTATATGTGTATTTGTTTTGTTTTGCCTCTGTTTGTCCCTATCAAGCTTTGTCCCCATAAATGCATTTTACCCTATAAATAGCTTTGACACTATGAACCCCATGACGTCGCCAATGTTCAATTCCCATTGTCCTACAGGTGCCATTCCCATGTTCAATTCCCATTGACCTACAGGTGCCATCCCCATGTTCAATTCCCATTGACCTACAGGTGCCATTCCCATGTTCAATTCCCATTGACCTACAGGTGCCATTCACATGTTAAATTCCCATTGTCCTACATGTGCCATTCCCATGTTAAATTCCCCTTGTCGCCAAAGTACAAACACTGTTTTAACATCGAGATCTCATTGTCACTAAAGTATCCGATATACTACTAGCATTTTTGGATTATTGCGTTGGGATTTCTATTATGTTCTCCATAGCAACCGTAGCAACCTGTTCAGTTAAATAATTCATAATATTCAATAATGGAGGTGCTTAAAAGAATGAAAGAAGTTTGACTTGCTTAGTCTAAGACTATATTTACACTAAAATTATTACATCAATGAGCATATTGTTGATTGTATAATGCGTACAAGATATTTACCTCCAGTGTGAGTTTCATAAAAGAGACTAAAAGAGGCAAAGGATCAAATGTAATATTAATAAATTGTCATCCAATGCAGAGATCGTTAACAATGTTGCTTGGCAACCACAGAATGCTTGGTTCAAAAAATATAAAAATAAAAACAAAATATTGCGAACATAGAATGCCTGATGCAGTCATATATGAAAACGAATGTCCGCTATGGACTGCCGTTAACCCATTGTTTACATGTTCAAAGCTGTATGGAATTGTTAATGTGATTGGTAAACCATATCCTTGCAAAAGGCGCACTCGGTTTTCATTTCTGTACATTCTTCCAGTATGTTTTAATGTGTTGATTTTTTTAGTATACTGATTACATGATTCCGAGACCTCCCGTTCAGACCTGCACAGTAGTGACGCCAGGCTTAGTATTTCAGCAATTACGATTGTTAGTAACTAACCAGGTGTCTATTCCGTAGTCTGTTCACATCTAAAATCTCAGAATTTGACACAGCTTAGCTAATCTCGATACACCTAAGCCCGAACAACAAACACAGCCGTTATCGTCCTTTTTTAGGCAATCAAACACAGCATTGTCACATTGAAACTTTTACGAAAAGAGTACTAATAAGGTATATTAGTTCAAAGACTGCAATAACATTGATTGGTAATCAATTGTCTTGGCACCGTGGTTATAATGCATGGAAATTTGCTACTTATGGTAGCGTTTGTCTCTGTAAATATGCCGGTTCATCATTACATTCCCTCTGCAGCTAAAGTGAACCCATGCGCTAAATTAGTATGCTTCACTAGCTAAAGTAAATAAACTGACTGGCAATGCACAACAGACATATACCGTTCTTGCTCATTTCAGTCCGGATCGCACTCTGAAGCAGACAAACTGTTCCCATATAACAGTGCTTTTAGCAAGAAACGTAAATATAGATATATGTTAAGACATATCGATTATGGTTTTCTTTTCTTACACAGATACGTATATCTTGTATATGATCAAATATACAATCTTGTTGTCATTGAAACACGCTATACTCAAAATGCTTTTCGAGGGCTGCTTGAATTGCACATGTTACATCTGACAAAGGCGGCCTAATCACGTTTATGACGTAATCCAAGAATTCTAATGATTGTCGTCTTTTGCTGTTTTATGATTGCCTTGTTTTAAACACCATTAACCAAGTCTACACATAACTTTTCCCTTAGATTATTTCGTCTGCTGAAAAGAGGTCCATTTTTAGACAAAGAAGTTTATGTCACTCTGCAGTTACCTTCATAAATATAAACGTCATCAACTAAGATTTCAAAATGTCCTGTGTAACTTTCTCTCTTTCCTTGAATCGCCACACTGAATTCATACATCCTAGCAGGAAGGTCAACTGCGACCCATGTCCAAGTGCTCATTCTCGATTCTTTTGTTGTCCACATCGCATCACCGTACACATGCATTTCACCAAACTCAACCCGCAAAATGACTGACAATGAGCCAGACAAAGTGGGGTAGATTTTGTAGTACATGTTCAAGCAGTGTGGTAGGCTGTCATTGATTGTTGTGGAAAGGAAAGTGGCCTTATCTCCTCGAGCGATTTGTGATCCTCCAAATTTAAGGTAGTACCCTGTAATATGCATCATACCGTTAGAAAGTTACATGTTAAGGTAAGTACTCTGTGACAGTCATCATTCCGTTATAAAGTTACACGTCAAGATAATACCCTGTATTAGTTAGCATTCCGTTATAAAATTACACGTCAAGATAATACCCGGTGACAGTCATCATTTCATTATAAAGTTCCACGTCTAGATAATACCCTGTGACAGTCATCATTCCGTTATAAAGTTACACGTCAAGATAATACCCTGTGACAGTCATCATTCCGTTATAAAGTTACACGTCAAGATAATACCCTGTGACAGTCATCATTCCGTTATAAAGTTACACGTCAAGATAATACCCTGTAACAGTCATCATTCCATTATAAAGTTACACGTCAAGATAATACCCTGTGACAGTCATCATTCCGTTATAAAGTTACACATCAAAGTAGCAACCTGCAATAGTCATTCCGTTAGAAGGTTACAGGTCAAGGCAATAAACTGCAACGGTCATCATTCCATTTGAAAGTTACGAGTCAAAGTAGTAACCTATAAGAGTCATCAATCGGTTAGAAAGTTACTCGTCAAGATAGTACCCTGTAACAGTCATCATTCCGATACAAAGTTACAATAAACGATTATAGAATCAGAAGACAACATTCCAAAATCAATTCTACCACACTTATTTTTACTGTTTAATACTGGGGTCCTACATTTCAAATTCTACTACATTTAATTTTACTGTTTATTATTCAAATTCTACATTTCGAATTCTACATTTATATTTACTGTTTAATACTGGAGTCCTGCCCTTCGAATTATACAACACTTAATTATACTGTTTAAAACTGAAGTTCTGCATTTCAAATTCAATACTGGAGTCCTGCTTTTCGAATTCTATCCCACTTAAATTATACCGTTTAATACTGGAGTCCTACATTTCGAATAATATCACACTTAATTATACTGTTCCGTATTTGAGTGCTGCATGCAGAATACAAGAAAATAAAAGAAATTAAATACGGAAGTAAAACCCCAAGAAAAGTAGCAAGGCTAACCTAATAAGCTTAAAATAATTATAAAATAGGATACGTAGCACGGAGAAAAGATACAACAATAAGCTTTGTAATGTTACGAGTCTAGGCTCTTACAAAAAGTGACAGAAAAGAGTGAAGACAACTAGGTTTGTAAAATGTAACAAATAATTTATTTCCCAAGACTACCAAGTGAAAAATGAGGAAAAAAAACTCTTACGGTTTTACGAATCGAATCCTAAAATAATCCCAGAATTAAAAAATTGAAGTCCTAGCCTTAAGAAGTCCTGAATCTGAGTTCGAATCCGATGAACTCCAAAATGGAAGGTTATGACGTTTGTAGTAACCATCAAAGTGCTGTTATGTCAACAGTTCTTTTTTGAATCACACAAAATATTATTCCAGTTTTCAATCCCGAATAAATTTCAATGAATGTCTTTGTCCAAGAATTTTGTAGGAGCACTTATGTATTTCCAGGGAAAATAATCACTTGAAATTCAATAAAATAACATTTCAACTCTTAAAGTGTCAATAGTTTGGAGCCCGACTGACTATATTCTATCAAGACAATAGTTGTACACTACTTTAAGACGCAAAAGATTCCCGGATGAGGGTCAACCTTCTAGAACAATTAAGATTTTGATATCATAAACACATCTTTCATATAACGTAATTCAGCTATGGCCACTTTTTTCATGATTCTTACTGAGAAAGAATTAAAATAAATTTATAAAAGTTGTTTACCAAAACTGTCACTGACTCTGAAAGAATGTCAGAAACTATATACAGTGTTTCTATTATTAGATGTTTATTAATAGAAAAAAAAGTTCAGGACAAAAGAACTGAATTGAAATTCTTGACAATGTCAAATACGGTAAATAAAGTTACATTACAATAGCATGTAATGGAATAAACAAAATTAAAACAAACAAACAAATTAAATTTACATAACAGCAAAACAATTGACTAAATTTCTTACCACTCCGAGATGACTTTGGAAGGACCTTGTATCCATCCTCTGTAGCAGTGCTCTGCAGAACCCAGTCTAGATAATCATCCCTCGCCTGTTTATACTGACAAAGAGTACCGTCATCAAAGGAACACCGAAAAGCATCTTGGTCTGTATTATAAAATACGCTTATTGTCAGAATACAAAAAATATATAATTGGCCCTTTACATTCTACTTTATTTTCTTATGTCTTATATTTTTATTTACTTATTTATTATTTACTTGGAAATGTGAGAAATAATGGGATTTCGATTTAGAAAAAAAAAAAACGACAAAAGAAAAAAAGTGATGCAAATTATTGACGTTTGAATGTAGTTTACAACTTGTACACCAAACTAATTTACACTACAACAGGATTATATTGGATCGTTTTGAAAAATCATATCTACATCCCTTCCGGGAGAGGTATCTTTTTCAGGTTCGTATGAGCTATTACATACAGTCATATATGCTACAGTTTGTTTGAGTATGAGTAGACTTCAATATTATATCTTTACACAATTTCAGTGTGGTTTTCGTATTTTATATCATTGCACAATTTAGTGTGGTTTCGTATTTTATATTATTACACTATTTCTTTGTGGTTTTCGTATTTTATATTATTACACAATTTTGAGTGTGATTTTCGTATTTTATATCATTACACAATTTAGTGTGGTTTTCGTATTTTATATTATTACACAATTTTAGTGTGGTTTTCGTATTTTATATTATTACACAATTTCAGTGTGGTTTTCGTATTCAGAGCATGATGAATTTATAGGAGAAGGTCTTGATATTATTCAATGACTTCCAGCTGCAATTTTAACTGTTGATCGGATTGGGGTAGACTTGTGTCAGAAAGCCTGTGTCTTTAATATTGTTTTTTCTACTATCCGCTACATTTTTTTAAAAAATCTTTATATATAAAAAACACCAGTCTATCACGAGTCAAAATGCACTATAAATAAACCGGTTGTCGGTTCTTACCAATTGCATCTACGTTTTAAGGAGCAACTTGTGCATTCAGCCTCCGTCATCAAATATACCATTACTTCCGTTGAATGTGTATATTCAGGTACTGTTATATGCTTGAAGAAGAAAATACGTGGATAACTGTGCATCCACACTCGTCAATACGTGGATAATTGCATCCGCACTCGTCAAACCTACGCAAATTACTGTAAAAAGTACAGTAGCGCAGATTGGACATATTGAATGGTTTCTACCCTCATTCAATATGCGGATACACGGTGAGGCTATCTGTATGGTACACACCAAAATATTCATAACGCACAATAAGTTTTCTTTCATCATCAAACGGGTGGTACAAATGAAATTATATGACCTGACACGTGAGAACTGTGAGAAGCTAGAGTAATAAGGAAATGACACAAATACAAGTCATTCGATAAGGGATTTAGATGGGATTAAGCTGTATATACAGATTTTTGTTACGTATATTATTCTTATGTGGACCACGTGGAAGACTATTTAATGATAAATTTGCTATCTCTTCAGGTAAAATATCACTAACATAATAATAATAATAATAATAATAATAATAATAATAATAATAATAATAATAATAATAATAATAATAATAATAATAATAATAATAATTATTATTATTATTATTATTATTATTATTATTATTATTATTATTATTATTATTATTATTATTATTATTATTATTATTATATACCTGCACAAGAAGAAGACTCGATAAATACATCATCTAAAGCCACACCAACATTTGTCTTTATCCCAAGGGTCACAACAAACATCACGTGAGTTATATCTGCAGGCAGGCTAGTCTTTGATCTCCTCCAAGTGCTGAATTCAGATCTCATCACCCATAACAATTCCACTTCGTCCCGTAAACCGGTCTCATTAAAGTCACCTCTGTGTCCATATATGCTTAGCACAAGATCTGACCGACCAGAAAACATGAAGGCGAACCTCAAACATTTTTGCATATCTCCGGGAATCAGAGGAGACAGTAATACCGCTTGGTTGTTGTTACAAGTTTGGCCTGGAGAAACTTCGGCGAAAACGTAATGACCTATGAGAAGAGACGACCATGTGTTTAATTGAGTTGGGGAAACAAGAAACTTCAATTTTTCAATTACTTACAAGAGGTCAAAGTTTAAAAGGTAAGGTTAGATAGACTTCTCTTTTCCTGATATGCAGATAGCTTTAAATTAGTATTCTTGGCCTGCTTTTGGCAGGAACCAAAACTCAATATCAAAGAATACTAGTTCATGATTCCACTTCTTGATAATTTACTTTTTGACTACAATAACTCTGCATCATGTATGCCAGCTGAGTTCAAGTCCTTACGTGTCACTATCTTAATCGAGTTCAACTATTTACGCATCACGTATGTCAACTGAGTTCAAGTTTTCACGTATCACTTTTTCAAATGAGTTCAAATCTGTAGGCATTACTTACCGTTAACACCATTTGTCGTTGCATCCACAGAAGGTTTTATATCCGAGCTAAATCCCCCTGGTCGCCTTGTCCACAGAAAGGAACCATTAGACATTTCCAGGTAGCCACATATATTGACGGATTCGAAGTCACATGACACATTCTCAACTACAACGATGACACAAGTAATATGTTATCTTAAACATTAATATTGGTTGAGATCGCATGGAGAAACTGCTAGAGAAACAGAGCAAACAACATCTTGGTCAAATGGTATTGACTGTAATTTGTTTTTTAAAAATCATATTGGTTAAGGCTAATTAGACGCACGAGAGTTATGTTTTCGACCATCATTAAACATCAACACTGCACATGCTCGTGAGGTGTATATATTCTCAGCTTCAGTTTTTTAGATATATGGTATATAATACAAGCATATGTACAGTTTTGCTTTATTCATTTATTTACATGAATGACTCAAACTGAGTGAAACGTCATGCGAATATTACCGATGTATCCCATTACACTGTCTATCCAATCGAGATAGAAAGCGACATCAGTGTACACTCCTGGCAACCCGGGCTGACCACACTTCTCTCCCCAGCTTGTCACTCCAGTCAGAACCCATCTGTTGTCTTCAATCTGGCACATTAATGGACCACCACTGTCGCCCTTAAACAATATAACTCGTCATGATGATAATATAACTCGTCATGATGACAATATAACTCGTCAAGAGAAAAAACTAGTCACGAAGACAATTAAACTTGTCACGGGGAAAATATAACAAGTCGCGAGAAAATAAAACTCATCATGAGAAAAAAAAATAGTCCCGAGTACAACAAAACTCGTCATGAATATAGAATATATTGAGTCTATTATAACAATTTTGTAAAAACACATCTAAGTTTTACAGTTACATGTGTATGCATGCGAACCCGTGGACTATGAAATTTACCAACGGACGCTAACGCCAGAGGATGATCAAATGGGGGCAAAAGAATGTCCTAAATTGATAACCAATAAATCGCTTTTACAACACTACTTGTATATGCACATCATGATTTACATGAACGCATGCGTGGTAAACATATAGTTCATTATTGTATCACACACACACACACACACACACACACACACACACACACACACAACAGATGTTTTCAGTCAGGCGTATTGTTAAGAATATGTAATTAAATTGCTTGTGTGTTAGTTTTAATATCTTTTTTTTTACTTTTGTTTCATTATATTTTATTGCAGTGATAATTTTCATTATATCTGAATCTCTTTTCAGAAAATACACTTGACCTAATTACAACATGACAGTTACTTTATCATCATTTTTAGCCGACCGTGGTACGCAAATTCGTAAACACTATGTGAAAATGTTTGGCTATTCTCAGCGTCATATACGTCACACGTGTTACCCGTATTGTAAACAGTTTTTATTATTATTCCTTTCTAGCGTGAGTATCTGATATTTATATAGGGCTATTCTAAGCTACGTGAGAAATGGCAATTTTTTTATTGCGATGTTTAAGTTAGAAATCAGGTAGCCTGTCACATGAAGTACCACGTGATCTAAAATCGAGGCTTAAAACAGACAATTGGTATTAAATTTATTCAGTCGTAAAATAATACCTTTAGGAGTTCAGAGATATGTTGTATTGTTGCCATTTGAATTATTTGTTAGTTAAGAATACTTTGAATTCTCTGTAAAATAAGTGCTTCTTCATCAATGTCGTGGACAAAGACATTGAGTGGAAATTATTTGGAATTCTAAAGCCGGAATATTATTCTTGCTTCACAAATTCAATGAGGAACCATTGCCATCAGTACAATGATCTCATTTGACGACATCGCCTTCCATATTAGAACTTCAACGAGATTCGAACCTAGATTCAATTAGAACTGTTTAGTGACAGGACATATATTTTTCAATTTTGAAATTAATTTTTGGATTATTTTTACACACTACAAGTTTGTTTCATATTTTTTTAGTATTTTCTAGAGAAATAAATTATTTTGTTAAAATTTACAAAGCTTGCTGACTTCACTCTTTTCTTTTGTTACATCTGTACGAGCCTACACGTAACATTATACTTTTGATTTCGGCTATACAGAAGTATGACTATTTATAGCCAAACTATATTCTAATTTTATTTGCAGCAGACTAGGTCTAATTTTTCCCTCCAGCAGAGTTGGTATATTATATTAACTGTGAACAAAATTCTCTGTATTTTATTTTCATTGTGAGAAAAAATTTTTAAAGAGAATTACCGTGATATATATATATATATATATATATATATATATATATATATATATATATATATATATATATATATATATATCTATATATATATATATATATATATATATATATATATTTATCTTACGGTGAAATGTATCAGACATTTTAGCGTTTAGCGCCCTGGACGGTGAAATGTATGAGACAACAGCTCAATTAGCCCGCATACATGATCATGACCCGTGATGGTCATATGGTAATATGTCGTCTGAGGCCACCCAATGCTGGATATGAGCTGGTGCATTTAGTTCCACTTTCTTTAAAGTTCATGCCACTGTCACATCACTGGCACGTATATAGGAGATGCGCACAACGCATGCGGTTTGCGGTTACTAAAACAACCGAATAAAATAAGGAAGGTAATGGTCAGTTAGTAATCATTCGCCAATAGTGATTCCCCTAATGAAATTGAAAAGACCTGTCTGCTTATTCGTAAGGTTATCTAGCATTATGATTACATAAGCGACAGCGAAATGTCAGAAATTTAGTTTCTACCAAACGATGCAATTTATTCATCACTGTCTCGAGAAGGGAATTTCAGAAAAAGATTACGAGCACGTGAAAAAAAAGGTTGGTTAGTGTTTGGCTGTCAAAATATAGGTGACTACCACGACTCGAATATGTGCACTGACTGATGCGCTTTTGCTCGCCGATGTTTTAAGACATTCCGGGATACTGGCACCAGAGTGTACAAGGTCGACCATTATTTCACATTCATCATAGAATTAATTTGATAACATGTTTAGGGATGTCACCCGGAATAGTATAGGTTTTTCACTACTGACTTGACTAGTAGACAATGAATGTATAACGTGTGTTAAGACACATAAATTTAGACGTTAATTGTAATGTTTGCAGCGTATAAAAACAAACAAACGCCAGCTATGTCATAGAAGGCTATGCTGACAGACGTCCCAAAGCTGCTTTGAACACCTTGAAGTTCTTCCTGGCTATTTAAATGTCGGCAAATGTATCAAAGATACGTGACGATCATGGCAATATGTACGTGAAAACCTGACGTCGGGCTTTACACAAACATCTGATTAAACAAACAAAAGAGACCACGGAAGTTGCGCAAAATATATAGACAGATGATGGAAACGTAGGAAAAAATATATAGATAGATGATGGAAGCATAGGAAAAAATATATAGACAGATGATGGAAACATAATATATATATATATATATATATATATATATATATATATATATATATATATATATATATATATATATATATATATATATATATATATATAATTAGCAGAAATACAAGAACGGTAGCACGGTTTAGAAGAGAAAGCTTAACAATCAAATAAGGAAACAGATCTTTAACGATTCTGTATTGTTTGCATTTAAAATACCCAATTCCACCCAATACTAAATTTTAATGTTCGAAATTCGACGACAGCAGATATGAAACCGAGTTAACTATAGAAGTAATGGCCATAATAAGTATACGAGGAGTGGAACGAATAAGTATAAGCAGAATAGATCTGAGTTTGAAGAGCTTGTTAGCCTCTAATCAAATAATTGGCGAATAATAGGCCTAACCCCAAGTAAAAATTTTAAACAGACATTCAAACAAGCTTGGCAAAAAATATGGAGACCTCAGAAGAAAAGATGTGTAACAACGATGAAGATCTGTCCCCATTGGAGGACCTACGAAGAAACTACCTGAGCATAGAAAAGGTCTTGGTGGTCGTGCACTCAAACATTTGACAACTAAAGTTTTCAAATATGTGGGATTTTAATGCGTATCCGTGGACCTATAAAAGGTCAATGAATTGTTGGATTCAATGGAAACATGTATGGGTTAGTTAGCGTTGGCAAAAGTGCATCTGAAGTTATTAATGACGTAGTATCTATATGTTAGCGATTGCTTGCCAACAACATCATGGATTCGGAAGACGTTTCGCTAGATCATATTTGAACTTACTGAAGACATTTATTTTTACGACAAACACACCGGTGATAAATTCTGAGTCACTTCCTTTTGAATAACTTCGTGTTTTAACATGGATGTAACGCCACGAGGCTGCGTGCCGTTGCAAATACAACTCTGAGTCTTACCAAGATGATTATGAATTCATCAAGATCCACAATTTTATGTGCATTTGACTGCACCAATTGCCACGGAGAAAGGTCACACACTCGATATATTATTGGTATCGTTGGGCGTTTGTGATAGTTAGACTACTATTCAAACGCTGTCATTTTGGGGATTCGCCAAGAATAACTTGTTTGTATTTGGAAAGCTGTTGTAAGTAACCTCTTATATACACGGAGATATAATCTTGATAAGGGTCAACGGTCTGGACCATTCTAATGTGCCAATACCAACTAGAAGCCAGCGTAAAATCCATTGCATTAATATGTGAAAACTCTGGGTCGTTGACTGAACCACCAGACATAAAAACACTCTGGGATTGTTTTACGAGGAAGCGAAATCCACCAAGAATATTTCCGGTTACATCTTTGAAAAAATGTTTCACACCAGAATTGACTCAAAAAACCAAAAAACAAACAGATCCCGACTGTTATTCAAGATGTGCGTGTAAGTCATTCGGTGAAGACGAAACTATCGTTCAGAGATTATTCAGTGGTGTTAAGTTATATATATTTTCTATGTTGTCTGACCAGTACCAGTAAAAATTGTAACTGGTTGGCAATGCCTATGCATGCTGCACGTGAACAATGTCGACCTGTCGAGTAAGATGATTCACGCGGTTACATTATTAGAAGAAGAACTATAATAGACGCTCTATGTAATTGAAGCGAGAAAAAAAAAATCGAAGTGCTACTATAACTGCAAGATGAAATCGCCAACAGAACCGTACTACTAGTAACTTAAAAAGTGTATATCTTGTCACCATTGCAGTCTATCGACCTCTCCGCGGCAACAGCGGTTGCCATGGATGTGGCAAGAATCGCAACCACAGCAACTATTATAGTCACACCGATTGGAATTGTTTTCAGGGACATATCGATGGTAACCACTGTCATGGGTGGCGCTGGAAAAGTAATTTCAATAGGATCACAATTTCGAAAACGTATCCAGAGGATATATATATATATATATATATATATATATATATATATATATATATATATATATATATATATATATATATATATATATATATATATATATACATATACATATATATATATATATATATATATATATATATATATATATATATATATATATATATATATATATATATATATATATATATATATATATATAGTGTGATTAATATTTGTGCATGATTGAGGGTAATGCCAAACTGACATTTGACGTAATTCTAGGAAGAAAAAGAAAAGATATTGGTTTGGGTTTGAATTCAAGACCTGAGTTTGCCCTAGGAAAATCTATCAGTTCTTAGGTCAAGTGAAATTAGAATATATTTCATTTCTTACAAAATTAATCATTCTATTTCATACCATTACTTGGCTATGTATGTATGTATGTATGTATGTATGTATGTATGTATGTATGTATGTATGTATGTATGTATGTATGTATGTATGTATGTATGTATGTATGTATGTATGCATGCATGCATGCATGCATGCATGCATATATATATATATATATATATATATATATATATATATATATATATATATATATATATATATATATATATATATAATAACTATGGTTTTAAAATAAGTAACATAAAACAGTGAAATCAAACAAGTCTTGTAAAATTTAGGAAATAATTTATATCTTTGAATTACAAAGTAAGAATTTAAAGGAACTGACTATTGTGAATTAATTCTCAAACAGTCCTTAACGTTATATCGCAAATCCGAATGTAGAAAGTTCCAAATGAATGTCAGTGGTGTTCCAAATAAATTCCATTATCGATGTGCAAATGTGACAACAGTCCTTTGACGTTTCTGAATAATATAATCCAAAATGTCCTTGAGTGAATTCACTATAATTCCAAATTAATCATTTAGCCTTAGAAATATTAAGGAACGCTTTGTAATTTCTGTAAAAAATTTAAAGACATCACTCCACAAAAATTAACAACTGAACATAACATTAAGGCTGATTCCAACTCAGATGTTCAAGTAAGAATGAATACGTTTGAAGTAAACAATAATAATATTAAATGGCAAGACACTGTAATAGAGTCAAGATCTAGGTCAGAATCCTTTTTTTAAACATTCTAAAATATCAACATGATTAGGGATTTCTAAGTGAGAAATTAATGGCATTGACTTCAGATTTAGGTAAACATGTTTACCTCCATTAATAATGATCTGAATATATAATATATAATCATATAGAAATATTATCTATGTATTATGTTACGAGTCTATGTTCTTAAAATAAGTAACAGAAAATAGTTAAAGACAACAAGCTTTGTAAAATTTAATAAATAATTTTTTTTACCTAGAATATAAAGTGCAATTGAGAAAACATGACTTACGGTATTGCGAATTCAATTCCAGAATAATCCGAGAATAATAGACACAATTACTAATTAAAAGCTTGAATAAAACTCAGTACAAGTTCCGAAGAGATCAAAAACTGAAGACGATGACGTGTCCGTTATAGCTTATGGAATGAAAATGAGTCAACAGTCTTTTGTTGAATCACAGTAATATAATTCCAGGTTTGAATTCAGTACAAATTCTAAAGAATGTCATTATCCAAGAATTTTATAAGAACACCTTTGTATCTTCTGACAAAATGATCACTTGAATTAATAATTTAAAGAAAATAAAATTTAGACCAAACTGGTCGCAACATAATACAACTTGAAAATGCAAGATGCTAAAGTACGAATGACCATATCCTCACGATTACAAGATTATATAGTTCTCTAGTTGCCATCAGGTCACAATTAGAATTTTCTATATAAAAAGCTACCCAATGGAATATAATCTTGTTGAGTGATCTAATAAGCCTTGTTTTCTTACAACACAATAACTTGTAAAATATACTTAGGTAATTGCAAAAACCTGAACCAAGTAAACATATTTATTCCTTCTTGTTTACCTGATATTATGCTCATACACATAGAAATTAATTTATCTATGTATTAGTTGTTGATACAAAATGAAATAACAAACTTGTTTAAAAATGTCAATTAGGTCCAGCAGAAATGAACTCAATATTGAAGTTAATCCATATTTACCTTGCAGGCGTCGATGCCACCAGCTTTATAACCAGCACAAAACATGGAGTCTTTAACCTTGTTTGAATACACCTTTCTGCAATCGGTCTCTAGCCATATCTTTGTCCTAGCATGATGAAGATATTCTGGAGCAGTAGTTGTATAATAGTCTGATAAAGATAAACAAAGAACCAACAGATGTAACAATTGAAGTGTACAAATTGTACTCTCTATATTGATATTTTATATATTTTTAGCAAAAGACAAATTAAACTGCAGTTGCGTACGGGTAATTGATGACAAACGTTCATGAAGTTTGCTTTTATTTACTTACCACATCCGTAATTTTTTTCTAGTATTGGTATGTATAGCTAGGATTATAAGCATAGTGGACTAATCTTGAGAGCACGGACTAGTCTACACAACATGGGTTAAGTCAACAAAACATGGACTAGTCTACAGAACATACAAAATTCTCTTTCTACAAAATTGGACACGTGTAAAATTTTTAATTTGTCACAAAGTAGGTTGAATTTTCCTATAGTATCTGCAGTTTCATATTTTGTATATTACCACACGTTGAAATATTAATTTATGTGATTCTGATTGGTCCAAATAAGCCCTAGAAATTATTTTGCAGTATTCTCTTTACTGATTGGCTGTAATCGTGCGAAAACGTTTTAACCCCTGCCCCATGGAATTGTGTGTTTTCAATGAACATTTTTGGCCGCCATTCTTTAGGTGATATAAAATCACGTCTGCTTAAATAAGGGCTGACTTATATCATGTATTACATCTCTTTGTATGAAAATGACTAAAACCACAAGACAAAAACAATAACAACAAGTACAACTATGGGTATTGCTTGTGTGTGTGTGGGGGGGGGGTTGTTGTTGTTGTTGGAGGCGGTATATCTGTAACATGGAATCCATCGTATACAAGCATTGTTTAAATGTTAACCTATATACATAAATAAACTCACCTCTCTTTACAGAAGAATGTAGACATAAGCAGGTTTCTAAACTGATAGAAGTTTATCCAACCACTGCATATTTATGCAGTAGATATCTGAATTGTGATTCATTTCCTAGCCAAAACGAAATTTATTTGCATATTCTGTAGTCTACTGTTCCAAATCTAACATTGCAAAATTTCCGGTCATAAATACATTACAGCAAATATGGGAATTTCTGCATCCAGTAAACCAACTTTCACATGAATATCACAACAATGTAATGTTTAGTTGTGAAAGTGGCACCTTAAGGTTACGTAAACATGGTTCGTCAACAGTACAAGTAGTGCATCAAACAATGTGACATCAGACACATTGGACATTCTGTGCTGAAAAAAATGATTATTTTTTGTCTATGCAAAATGTTTTATTGATTCGGAAGATGCTTTTTCTTCGATTTGAAGTTTGTAAGAATAGGATAATCTACTTTGAAGCATCAAGACTCTTTCAACTTTGTTTAGGACTAATTTTTACGCAAAACAAATGAAAGGAGCAATGTCTATCAGAATGAACGAAATTATGCGTTCTTCTTTCTTTCTAAATAATTTCCACTGAAAATAAATGCTATGTGAAAAAAGTATCTCAAAACTCGTTGACTAATATCCAGCTCACGAAGGCTCGCAGAATCTGAACATTATTCAACTCGTTTCATAAATTCATTATTTAAACATTACCCATTTGAGATCTTCTATTGCTAAGATAAAACAAACTGATTTAATATTTTAAGATCATTAGATACGTTTGCATTATTACATAATCTTTTAGGACAAAGTGTATAGAGGTACTAGCTACTGCCAGTCTATGACAAAAGTGATACATTTTCAAGTTAAAAAAAAATAAAAAAATAAACTGAAATGAGTAAGATTAAAAGAAATTTTGAACATAAAATACGAAAAGAGTGACAAACAATTTCGAATGCTGCCGCGATTTTTGAACCGACACAACCTCTTTTTTTGCATCCGGGACGTACAGACAGATGTGGTTATCTATATATAAGATGTCTATATCAACGTGCATATATTGTTTTTGGACAAAATGTTAACATATATCAGTATTAACCCGCATAATCATTCGGTACCTCTGAAAGCTGAGGTTTCAAATTTTTGATAACTTAAATGAACACGTTGTAGCAGTCATTTATTCGTAGAATATGTCCATGTATTTAGAAGGATGACTGAGTCATTTATTCGTAGAATATGTCCATGTACTTAGAAGGATGACTGAGTCATTTATTCGTAGAATATGTCCATATATTTAGAAGGATGACTGAGTCATTTATTCGTAGAATATGTCCATGTATTTAGAAGGATGACTGGGTCATTTATTCGTAGAATATATCCATGTATTTAGAAGGATGACTGAGTCATTTATTCTTAGAATATGTCCATGTATTTAGAAGGATGACTGAGTCATTTATTCGTAGAATATGTCCATGTATTTAGAAGGATGACTGAGTCATTTATTCGTAGAATATGTCCTTGTATTTAGAGAGATGACTGATTCGTTTATTCTTAGAATATGTCCATGTATTTGGAAGGATGACTGAGTAGTTTATTCGTAGAATATGTTTATGTATTTAGAGGGATGAGTGAATCATTTATTCGTAGAATATGTCCATATATTTTGAGGGATGACTGAGTCATGATTTGTTTAGCTGATATGGCGTCGTATATAGAGGATTTTCAAGGCCATACTTTGTTTAGTTTATTGTTAAAGGAATTCACGGAAAATGATTCGTTGCGTGTTATCAAACATTCCAGCTGTTAATATTCGGAGACATTTTTCTTTAATTTTTCCTTTGTAATGCTCTTAATTTGAAGTGCTGTAGGCCATTGCCTCTTGATTTACTTCAAGCAGACTGACATGGCAGTCAGTTTTCTTTCATCAACTTTATACATATGGAAATAAAAGATCAACCATTTTAACATAACTTTTGAAAGTTAGCTATATACATTGTACCAACCTTTCATATCAGTTATTCCCCACCCAGCGATGTAACACAGAGTAGCGTTTGTGAAGTGTCGTTTATCCCAGGGAAGGCATACTGGACGGACATTATAATTTATCATCAGGGGTCGCTGCAATCTCAGTAATGCCAAATCAGCATTATATATGAACTCATAGGCAGGGTGGATAACTATCTCTGTTACACCAACTATATAGCCATCGTCCGTCATAACATTGTTTGTGCCAACTATTACACTTGCCAGATGGGTAGAATCTTGTAACCTATTAAGGAAATAAACGCAAATGTTGTAGCTACTCCTGTTAACATTCGTCTACGCGAACCATCAAAAGGTAGAACAAACATGCAAAACTTATGTATGTCGAATTAAATTGTATCTTGTACAAACACGTTCTGGAATAAAACATTTTCTTTACGAAAACAAAATTTGTTTGAATAATTTATAATCCAATAATTAATTCTTAATTAAATTTTAAAAAATTAACGCTTTTTCAATTATCACGTACATAACAAGTGGTTGTGCAGTGAATACACTGCATTTGATTTAAAGATTTGAATCAAAAGGAAGCCTGTCACAAGACATAATTCGAAAGTAAGTCTATCAAAACATATTAATTGAAAGGAAGCCTGTCACAAGATATTAACTTCATTTCAGTCAGAAATGACATTTTGATGACTGACTTGAAAGTGCACATGGATTAATATTGGTCTCGCTTAGTTTTCACTGTCAGACAAAAGACACAATGATGAAAGCGCAGACAGATTAAAATCAGCTTTGCATAGTTTCAACTGTGAAAAAAGACACGATAATGAAAGCGAAGATTACAAAATCCGCTTTGCATAGTTTCGACTGTAAAAAAGGCATTTCATTAAAGACAAAATGATGGAAAGCGGCCAACGTACGAAGCCATACAATGTCCAGCGGTAGCAACCCATTGATTCGATATCAATGTCCCGCCACACGTGACCTTTTCGCCAGCACGTATTGCTACTACCCATGGCCATTCTCCAGGGGCGGAGCGGTCTCCACCCACAACACGCGCCTTTCTGATTGTTGTACTTATGGTTCCGCAACCTGAAATGTAATTTCGATATCATTAGTAAAAGTTATACATAATCTAACATACGTAATATTTCGACGTTTGAAAAGAGATTGAAACTTTGCCACAAAATAAAATATTTCCTAAAATATATGTCAATAATTGTAATCACGTGAGGGCGAAGTCAATAATTTTAATCAAATGAGGGCGAGTTTCAAATGTGTTGCCCGACTTAATTGAATGAAGGAAAATAGCTCAATGTCATGACCTTGTCACTATGAAAAGTTGCTGTTTGCAATACTAAAGTTGAAAAAACCGTTTTACATTAAAAGAAAGAAAATTATTCTGAATTCATATTGCGCTTTAAATCACCCGAATTTGTCCTTTTGTAGAAAAAACATGGTAATTTCAAAGCATAATTGTGTCTGAAGTTTTCCTTTGAAACGCGTGAAATAAATCCTGATATGGACAAACACAAACACAAAAGTGTAGACATTACACAGTTTTACATGACTTTTTCTACAGGAACTAAAGTTTGAAAGTTTTGAAGTTTCAACTAATTGCTTCAGCTAGATGTTGATTCTAAAAACTAATATTTTGTTTTTAAATTAGATATCGATCAGCCACATCGCAATCTCTTTTTGTTTAAATTTACGTAACCATAAATTATATCCCATATATTTCATTGTTTTATTGGTAGTTTTGTGTTGTTTTTTTTTAACGTAAAAACAAACTGAATTAATTACTTAATTTTATTTGTGCGTGGCAGTCTTTTATCTAGTCGTCTTGGTTTAAACCGCTTAGTTTCAATGTTCTGAGACCACGTAACTAGTCTCATTCCTATTCTTCCAGTTAGGATTGTGGGCATTAACAATGAGTGTTACATCACTGAATGAGTGACAAATTCCAGTTAGGGTTGCGGGCATTAACAACGAGTGTTACATCACTGAATGAGTGACACATTCCAGTTAGGGTTGTGGGCATTAACAATGAGCGTTATATCACTGAATGAGTGACACATTCCAGTTAGGATTGTGGGCATTTACAATTAGTGTTACACCACTGAATGAGTGACACATTCCAGTTAGGGTCGTGGGCATTAACAATAAGCGTTACATCACTGAATGAGTGACACATTCCAGTTAGGGTTGTGGACATTAACAATGAGCGTTACATCATTGAATGAAAGACACGGAGAAGAGACCTGTTCTGCATCTGGACGTCGATACATTTACACAAAAAGCAGATGGCGATATGGCTCATCGATTTCCATGATTCTGTTTGTCTTATCTTTGTTTTGTATTTGCCTTTGAAAAGAACTAATTTAGAGTCGAAGAAACTTAGGCTAGTTAGAAACTAGTTTTGCACTGTTCAATGTCAGCTTAATGCATTTATCTTAATCAATCCCTGACACACGCAATCCCCTGCCAGACCCAGTTCATCTGAATAGTCCGTTATTCTCTATATAATATATTAATACGACAAAGCTAAACCGACCAAAACATGCAAATTGTATATACGGTGAGTATCCTTATAATATTTCAAAATCCAAGCAAACACAGAATAAAGGTGACTAAATTGAGATGAAAGTAAGGTCTTAAAGACAAAACATTAAAATTTAATTAGAAAGTGGATATTGATAAGTTTTTAATTCTGTGGCATATTTATTTCAGTTCCTTACCACTTTCGTTGCAGATAAGATTGACTTCCCCTGCATCTGGGCATGTACTACTGTATGAAGAAAGATTGCATATAATTCAAACAGTATTGCACGATACATACGCATATTATCGAGAGAGAGAGAGAGAGAGAGAGAGAGAGAGAGAGAGAGAGAGAGAGAGAGAGAGAGAGAGAGAGAGAGAGAGAGAGAGCGTGTGCACCTTTTAAGCTATTTCCATACTTTAACTGACACAATACTAATGTGCACAAAATGAGACCATTATAGTATTCTGAAGAACAAAAATGTAACGATACACGAAATAAGAACATGGTAACATCGTGGTACAAATGTATAGTTCAGTAAAGGTTACATTTTGTAAATTTGTCATATGATTCCGTTGATTGTCAACTATTTTGGCTCAGATTAAATCATACATTTTGTACTGATTCTTATGTATATACTTTTTTTATTTTATCTAATTTGTTAAATTGTTATTCTCGGATGTAAATCGTACAGAATATCTTCAGATAAATTTTGCATATATAACCTGAGTATCTTAAGAGTATAATATCACATAGGATCTACGAATAGATGCAGACGAATGTGTTGACAACTAATAATAATTTTAATAATAGAACTTAATGGCACATAAGGTTTAATTTCTCGTTGATTTTAACCTTTCTGCAAGAATTTAGTAGCTTCCCATTTGATTGGTCACATGAATAGGCATGTTTGATGCGAAATGAGTAGTAAGATCCGTCACGTGGTGTCAATTGCGAAATGTAGTAACAATAATATGTGAATATAAATAAAGAACTGAACAAACAGTTTTATTACGATTTTGGATTCATTCACATTTCTTTTGTTCCTGTTCAAAGTCTGCAGATGTGTTTTGTGTTATACTAAGACATTAGTTTGGGGCAAGACATTTGTTTGGACTGTTGCAGTGGAAATAGAAATTGCTCATTATCTGGAATACATTATTATTCTGGAACTGTTATAAATTATTCAAAGAAATTCTGGACAAAGCCATCTTGGCACCGTCACTATTTGTGGAGGACCGGTACATTTCCCTTATGAAAGTTATAAGGAGCTTTTCATTCATTTAGGACTTTAGTAGTCCTTTGTAAGGATTAGTTTGGTTTCACTTCATAATACTGTAATACTGTAAGTTCCTCTCAATTATATAGTTGATAACTTTGATAATTGAAGTGATTGTTAAACGTTACCACACTAAATGTTTTTGTTTCGTCGTGTTGATTAGTTTGTGACCATAGAGACGTAAAATGATCAATGGAAAACTGAAAAGAGGGGTCAAACAGAAAACTATATACTCATTTTGGAAGTGTCATGTGACTTTAAAAAGACATCCAGATGGAGTACGTGTATAATTTATCATTATTACCAATGACAAAGACATATAAATTGAAAATATACGTTATTCATCAAATTTATTGATAACAAAGATGCCCAGTTAGAGCATATACGTTCTTCATCTATTGTATTAATAATATAGATATCCAGATGGAGTGTGAACATTCTTCATTTATTTCACTGACTAAAGAGTCACCTAGATGGATTATTGACGTTTTCATTCTATTCTGCTAACAACATAGAAATTTGGGAAAGCATTGCATGTTCCACCCTTGTTATAAATGAAACTAATACATTATGGTAACCTTGGCGCTTGCTGCAGGCACTAAATATTGCCTTATTTCGATGTTCTGGTGAATAATAGGCATTAAAAATTAGCAGTTTAGTTGTTACCTTATTTCAATGTTCTGATATATATTGGATATGTTATTAATCAGTATCATCATCGTATTGACTTTAAGTGGGAGGAAAGAAACACTGGCCATCTCTCTGAAATTGGAAGGAAATACTGAAATAATGACTACCGAAAGAAGTTTTGAAATATATTATTCCTTCTATTAATCTTTTCGCTGAAATACTTAAAACAAATAAATTAGTAGAAAACCTGTTTCTTGGCCTTCTTAAATGCATGTGCAGACCTCTCCGGTGTCTTAATGTTCGAGCCATACCAACATTTATAAAAATGGTACTAACAACTGCTTCGTCGGCGCTGAAAATTAAGATTTTAGTGTTTGGGTTGGTCGATATGATGTCAAGATAATGTGACATTTGTTGGAACATGAAGCTACATGTCTGAGGCATGATGCCGCAGTGCTAGACAGCACTATAAACTGCCACACTGCAGACATTGTAGCAATATGACTGAAAAGATGTTAAAGCTACTTAAAAAATTAATCTCTCTCTCTCTCTCTCTCTCTCTCTCTCTCTCTCTCTCTCTCTCTCTCTCTCTCTCTCTCTCTCTCTCACACACACACACACACACACACACACACATAACCAAAGGCATGTGAAACGTTTTCACGAAACACTATGTTTACAGTTGTAAACTACATTACATGAATAAAACAACGATATAACCTATTTTAATTAAATTGTAAGAACAGGTTGACCTATACCTATCCTGCTACGACATTCAGATTAAAGAATATAACATGGGACATGACCCAAATCACATCGATATTTCACAGTGATGAACTGAAGCAAGTTAGCCCTTCAGCCTTTGCGTCGAAGTGGAAAATTTATTTGTACCTAACACTTCTTTGGTCAACATGTTGGACCTTTTTAAATTATGTTGAAAGGCAATAAACGTTAACAAAGGTGTGAAACTCTTTTGAAAGCACTGGAAATAGACATTAAATGCGACCACACGCGTTTTCAAATGTGTACTTCAAACAAGTTCATTTTCAATCTACAAGGATTACGTTTCAGTATATTATAACTTATGACTGTCGGCATATAATAAATCTCCATCTTTTATTGTAAATATAAAACTCTTAATACTTTATTATTGTACACAAGGCAATTTATTGAAATATCCCCAGTATGAAAAAATATACTTTATTACTACAAATTGATGCTCACGGGCCATGTTGAAGTCAATAGAACATGAAGGGTGTTGGACCTTCAAAGGGGCCAAAAGGAACGTTAATTTAAATGGATAACTAAATCCGCATAAATCTTTTCATAATCCTCTTGATATTTAGACCGATTTTTTAAGCTATGAAAAGAAACCCAGTGTGGAATTCAATACGTTTCGATACGGGTAAATCTCACAAATCACATTCTAAGTACTACAATCAACTCTATCACCAGACTAAGTACCGTGACTCAGCTGACAGGTCCAGATGGCGTATATGAGAACTTTTACAGTGACTACCGTGACGCAGCTGACAAGTCCAGATGGCGTATATGAGAACTTTTACAGTGACTACCGTGACGCAACTGACAGGTCCAGATGGCGTATATGAGAACTTTTACAGTGACTACCGTGACGCAACTGACAGGTCCAGATGGCATATATGAGAAATTTTACAGTGACTACCGTGACTCAGCTGACAGGTCCAGATGGCGTATATGAGAACTTTTACAATGACTACAGTGATTCAGCTGACGGGTCCAGATGGCGTATATGAGAACTTTTACAGTGACTACCGTGACTCAGCTGACAGGTCCAGATGGCATATACGAGAACTTTTACAGTGACTACCGTGACGCAGCTGACAGGTCCATATGGCGTATATGAGAACTTTTACAGTGACTACCGTCTCTCAGCTGACAGGTCCAGATGGCGTATATGAGAACTTTTACAAGGTGAAGATTATCAGTATGATTCAGTTGAAAGTGAGAAGTGATATAGTCCTGTCTCATATGACAGTATCTGGATTAATGACAACCATGAGTTCTTAAATGAAAGCTTATGAGTTGAACTTTGCCTTGAATCCTAAACCACTACGAAGTTACTCTTCAAATATTGGCAAGATAGACTTTCTAGCTGGAACAATTATATAGCTAACGTAAAATCTATCATATTATAATTTAATGGATAAATGTTATTGGAAATTTTTCATTATTTTATTGACTGACACTCTGGCCGGCAGAGAGAAAGTAGATAGATAGATAGATAGATAGATAGATAGATAGATAGATAGATAGATAGATAGATAGATAGATAGATAGATAGATAGACAGACAGACAGACATATATAGAGAGAGACAGACAGATAGATAGATAGATAGATAGATAGATAGATAGATAGATAGATAGATAGATAGATAGATAGATAGATAGATAGATAGATAGATAGATAGATAGATAGATAGATAGATAGATAGATAGATAGATAGACCTGTATTCAGCCATTTTGCAAAGCGCATGTCCGAGGGCAGCGGTCCATCCATCTCCACATACCGGATACCACTTGTTCTTGTACATGATTCTAAGGCTGCCATTTGTAATGCTGACTGATATACAAATTTAATATCATTTTTCAAGGTTTTCAAATTATACCAACAATACCAACAAAATGAAGATAATGCTGGTATTGTAGTAAATTTATATGCATTATACTTATCAGGATATATGGAAACATTTACGTAATGGGAGACTTGTGTATGATTAAAAACAATTATCACGTGTATGATTAAAAACAATTATCACGTGTATGATTAAAAACAATTATCACGGGTATGATAAAAACAATTATCACGTGTATAATTAAAAACAATTGTCACGTGTATGATTAAAAACAATTATCACGTGTATAATTAAAAACGATTATCACGTGTATAATTAAAAACAATTATCACGTGTATGATTAAAAGCAATTATCACGTGTATGATTAAAAACAATTGCCATGTTCATGATATGGGTGATATGGTATTAAGAGATATAGAGAGAATATTTCAATCTAAAGATTCGAAACCAGCGTCCGTACAAGGAGAGTTTAAAATAAAGGACGTGAATTATTAAATAATCTTTCTTAAATTCAGTCTCATATCATCAGTAACATATTTCATATATTTTGTAAAGAAAAGAGAAATTTTAGTGATTTCTGAAGATGTCATCATTATTTAAACAGTTCTTAAAAGAATGATCCAAGCGAAAAAGGTATTACTAAAAGCCACTACAAAACTTTTAATTTCAAATACACCAATTTAGTTTTAATCCGAAACGATGAAATTAAACTGTGAATGTAATGTGCAGTGTTTCAAAGAATGTCTTTTCTAGAAGTGCATGTAAAGGATAACCTATCGCTATGTATTTTCAATAAAATGAGATACAAATGAGAACCACGAGCGAGGAAAAATTTATGTGCTAACACCAGCGGTATGAATATGATATTTGCAATTAATCCGTGTTTACGATCGTAGGAAAGAAAGGACTAAAGGAACCCTGAAATGACTGGTAATCCGTCAATCAAATGAGATGCCAATGTACAAATGACCAGTTCTACTGTTAGCAACATGTGGGTCTTTACATGTTCAGGTTACCTTGTAACAACAAGCCCGACCTAACGTAATAAGTTGAACGACTTTTCTATATAACATTTCCAAAATTGAGCCCTTAATAACTTCCAAATTTTCCATTCAATAGTCATTATATTATTCATAACGAAACATAGATGCTTTAAAGATGCATAGGGTTGAAATTGAGAGGAATTTACTGGTATTATCAACTTATCTCCCTTATCATGAACAAGTCATACCACAGACCAAAACTTAATTTTGAAATCTATTTATGGACGAAGGAATGTACTGTTCAAAAAACCTTAGCAAATGAATAAATGTCCAAACGAACAAGATTTCAAGGATGACAAATGAAACCAAAAGTGTTGAGAATACAAAGGTAATAATTTCAATGAGCATTATGTAAATCAGTAGAATTCGAAGAAATACAGACTGAAGAAGTATAAAAATTATTGCTAAATATCGCATGTTAATAATATCATATCCATAGGGAGTAAATGTCATATACATAGAGTGTAATGTCACATTCATAGAGTTTAATGTCATATCCATATAGTTTAATGTCATATTCATAGAGTGTAAATGTCATATACATGGAGTGTAATGTCATATCCATAGAGTGTAATGTCATATCCATAGAGTGTAAATGTCATATCCATATAGTGTAATGTCATATCCATAGACGGTAATATCATATCCATAGACGGTAATGTCATATCCATAAAGTGTAATGTCATTTCCATAGAGTGCAATGTCATATCCATAGAGTCTAATGAAATATCCATAGGCTGTAATGACATATCCATATAGTGTAATGTCATATCCATAGAGTGTAATGTTATATCCATAGAGTGTAATGTCATATCCATAGAGTGTAATGTTATATCCATAGAGTGTAATGTCATATCCATAGAGTGTAATGTCATATCCATAGACTGTAATGTCATATCCATAGACTGTAATCTTATGTCCATAGACTGTAATTCCCTATCCATATAGTTTAATGTCATATCCATAGAGTGTCATATACAGAATGTAAAAAATCTGTTTTATTCTGGCAGAATACGCGTTATCTACTTGGATCGTGAAGATAAGATTTTACAACTACATTGTATAACTTTAAGAGACAAAGCACGAGGCATCCCAAATCTCTAGCTTCATGTCATAATGCTGGCTATCTCACATGCTAGAACAAGGCATTAAAGTTTACCACAAAAATCTTCATCCGTCTTGTCCTGACAATCGTGTATCCCATTACATCTTTGGTTTGCCCCTATACATCTATTATAATCGCATTTGAACTGCGTGTCCATGCAAATAGCTGATAAACGAAGAATTTGCATAATACCTATTAGTATATTATTACTTTTCAACCTTTATAACAATTCAACAGAAATGTTATGACTATATCTTGCAGAAAACTGCGTACTGAAATAGTATGTTGCGAAGAATTGCATCTTGAAATCATATTTTGCAAGGTATTGCATATCAATAATAATATTTTGAAAGTATTGCATACTGAAATAATATATAGCAAATTATTGTATTCTGAAGTAATATATTGCAAAACATTGCATATTGAAATAATATATTGGAAACTATTGCATAATGAAGTAACATAATATTGCATATTGAAATTATATATTTTAACGTGTTGCCTATTAGCCTTATGAATCGATTCACTGCTTGTGTAAAAGTTATTTAGATACAAACAGTTAAGTAAATTAATATTAAAACAGGAATAATATCGCCCTCACACTTCATCGACTTTTTGTTGCAATTGATAAGCAATAACTCCAATGGATTAGTAAGATTTAGATTAATGCTTCCAATGGATTGACAAATGTGGCATACGGTTGTTTTGGGAAATGATCATAACCAAGTTAATACCGCAGTTTGCTTCATCTTCACCCCCTGCACAGTCTTCTATGGAATCACAGAACCATTCTTCAGATATACATGTTCCTTCATTGCAAGCTCTTTGCCATAATGGGCAGACTGCAAATGATACATTTGAAGTACACCTAATCGATACTAGGCACAGTTTATATATGATAAATTGGCAGTATAAATAATCAATACTAAAAAAATATGCATTCTCCGCAGCTGATACGTTTGAAGCATATAGAATCCATATATAGAATCCATGTATAGAATTCATACTAAGACTTTAGCACATTAAGAAAGTATTGACTTGCAAGGTTACATTCCGAAAAAAAAATTGTCAATCTGACCTTTAATTGAGAACACATGGAACCTACAATATTGGAAATGTATTTGTTGTTTTAAAAACTAAAATGTTAACCTTCACGGTGAGTTCAGTTGTATAAAAATCACCAGAACGATTACCAGCTCCAAGAATTACGTTCCTGACCATAAACAGGGATTGAATGGACCGTAGCGTTGTCTTTTGGATTAACCATAAATAAGGATTATACGGAAATAAAATTCAAACTTATTTTAACAAAGACAAATACATACTTTTAACAGGTGGTGTTTCTACCGTGTATGTGGCCATAAACCCACGTTCTGATCCGTCCTCATCAGCTGTGTAGTGGATGAGAAGATTTTTCTCCATAGTGTATATCTCAAATGGTGGTAAAAGTCCACAGTAGCGACCTAGTAAGTTGGAGTCTTGAACAGTATTCTTGTATACAGTAACACTGCCCTTGCTACAGTTATTACTCGCCTCCAGTTCAAAGGCTTCGAAATGCACCGATATCCTCTACAAATAAGACCAACAAAATACACCGATATCCTCTGCAAATAAGACCAACAAAGTACACCGATATACTCTCAAGAATCATAAAACATAATGTACATATATTTTCTGCAAATAACATCAAATAAAATTTACCCATATCTTCTGCAAATAACATCAAACAAAATTTACCTATATCTTCTGCAAAATAGCATCAAACAAAATTAACCTATATGTCTGCAAATATTATCAAAACTGATTTGCCAATATCGTCTGCAAATAACATCAAACAAAATTTACATATATCTTCTGCAAATAACGTAATGTTGTGAACTTGATATGTTTCAGGCCGGTATGCACACAAAATCATCTCCTGTCTTTTTCTATGTAGCAACGCTTCAGGCCGGTATGCACACAAAATCATCTCCTGTCTTTTTCTATGTAGCAACGCTTCAGGCCGGTATGCACACAAAATCATTTCCTGTCATTTTCTATGTAGCAACGCTTCAAACCGGTATGCACTCAAAATCATCTCCTGTCTTTTTCTATGTAGCAACGCTTCAAACCGGTATGCAGACAAAATCATCTCCTGTCTTTTTCTATGTAGCAACGCTTCAGGCCGGTATGCACACAAAATCATCTCCTGTCTTTTTCTATGTAGCAACGCTTCAGGCCGGTATGCACACAAAATCATCTCCTGTCATTTTCTATGTAGCAACGCTTCAGGCCGGTATGCACACAAAATCATCTCCTGTTTTTTTTTCTATGTAGCAACGCTTCAGGCCGGTATGCACATAAAATCATCTCCTGTCTTTTTCTATGTAGCAACGCTTCAGGCCGGTATGCACACAAAATCATCTCCTGTCTTTTTCTATGTAGCAATGCTTCAGGCCGGTATGCAGACAAAATCATCTCCTGTCTTTTTCTATGTAGCAACGCGGTAAGAAATAAAACCGTCTAAAAAATTTGCAATCTAGGTACGCAACATATACTACTGGTGATGATTAACACAGATATAAAGAACCAATTACGGGCATATTGGGCAGAAATTGTCACCTTTTTGCAATTAAAATCCGAAAACAAACATTTAATTTCCAAAAGACCATGAGTACATTTTTGGCAACTATTATTTCCATCTGTGTTTGATCCGATGACAGTAGATGGCAAGTTTAACTGTTTAGAGAAAGCTAAACATTTTAATGATTTGAATTGTTAGAACATATCTACGCACTTTAATGATCCTAACAGATTGAACATAGCTAACCACTTTAATGATCCTAAGAGATTGAACATAGCTAACCACTTTAATGATCCTAAGAGATTGAACATAGCTAACCACTGTAATGATCCTAACAGATTGAACATAGTTAACCACTGTAATGATCCTAACAGATTGAACATAGCTAACCACTTTAATGATCCTAAGAGATTGAACATAGCTAACCACTTTAATGATCCTAAGAGATTGAACATAGCTAACCACTTTAATGATCCTATCTGTTTGAACATACTACACACTTTAATGACTTTGCTTGTGATGTTATCACTTTGAAAAACCACAAACATACTGTTTACAAAATTACAATTAAAAAAAACGCCAGATAAACCGTAAAAATTGAAATCGGAAATATGAAGGCACAGCTATGAAATCAAAAAGTCGCAAAAAATTAAAGACACCACCGCCAGCCCGACCCACCCCCAGTTCTAGTTTTACGATATTAAATGTTATGCATACCAGTGAACTGAAATGAAAGAAAAGCTTGAAGTCGACGTAATTTGGGTATCTAGTCATTTAAAGTCGACATAAGTTGGGTATCTAGTCATTTGATGTCGACATCATTTGAGTATCTAATCACTTGAAGTGTTGAAGTCGACATCATTTAGGTATCTGAAGTCGACATTATTTGAGAACCTAATCTCTTGAAGTCGACATCTGTTGGGTATATAGTCATTTGAAGTCAACATCATTTGGGTATATAGTCCTTTGAAGTTGACATCATAAGGTATCTAGCTTTTAAAGTTGACATCATTTCGGTATCTAGTCATTGAAGTCGACATCGATTAGGTATTTAGTCATTTGAAGAAGACATTATTTGGGTATCTAGTCACTTGAAGTCTACATCATTATGGAATCTATTATTTTAAATCGACATCATTTGGTTATGTAGTCATTGATGTCGATATCAATTGAGTATCTAGTCATTTGAAGTCAACATCATTTCTGTATCTAGTTATTTGAAGTCGACATCTTTTGAGTAACTAATCACTTGAAGTCGAAATTTGTTAGGTGTCTAGTCATTTGAAGTCGACATCAATTGGGTATTTAGTTTTTGTAGGTCGACCTCATTTGGGCATCTAGTCATTGACGTCGACATCATTTGAATATATAATCATTTGACGTTGACATCAATTGAGTATCTAGTTATGTGTGGTCCACATCCGTTGGGTATCTAGTCAATATGTCTGTCATATATGAATGCATTTGTATGTGATATAATCTCGTTGATGATTTTAAGTGAAAAAAAATATTAAATACTTTCCTAAAATTCCTTAGGGGAATAAATGACATTTTATCAAGAAAAAATGCATAAAACGCACTTACATATCCTGTTAAGCCAAATATGATCCATGTACAGTTCACTGAGTGCGGGTATTTCTTGTTACTTTGCAATCCTGGAGAATAAATAATTCCAGAAGAATTCCGTATGTTCATACCATCACCGCTGCAGGCCTGGGGCAATCCAAAACCAAGTATTGGTGTTGTCAGTTGTGTGTCCGATATACCTATTGTTGTCTGTTTTGAATTTGTGACTGTTGCTGTAGTATATTTATAAATATCGCTCTGATTATTTATAGTTAGAGATTCAGTAGAACCTTTGTTATTTGGAGTTACGGCTATTGTAGAACCCTGGTCTTTTGGAGTTACGGCTACAGTAGAACCTTGGTTATTTGAAGTTACAGATACAGTAGAACCTTGGGTATTTGGAGTTACCGCTACAGTAGAACCCTGGTTATTATGAGTTACGGCTACAGTAGAGCCTTGGTTATTTGGAGTTACGTCTACAGTAGAACTCTGGTTATTTGGAGTTACGTCTACAGTAAAACCCTGGTCATTTGGAGTTACGGCTACTGTAAAACCTTGGTATTTTGGAGTTTTGGCTACAGTAGAACGTTGGTTATTTGGAGTTAGGGCTACAGTAGAACCTTGGTTATTTGAAGTTACGGCTACAGTAGAACCTTGGTTATTTGGAGTTATGGCTACAGTCGAACCTTGGTTATTTGGAGTTACGGCTACAGTATAATCTTGGTTATTTGGAGTTACGGTTACAGTAGAACCTTGGTTATTATGAGTTACGGTTACAGTAGAACCTTGGTTATTTGGAGTTACTGCTACAGTAGATCCTTGGTTATTTGGAGTTACGGCTACAGTAGAACCTTGCTTATTTGGAGTTACAGCTTCAGTAGAACCTTGGTTATTTGGAGTTACCGCTACAGTAGAACCCTGGTTATTATGAGTTACGGCTACAGTAGAGCCTTGGTTATTTGGAGTTACGTCTACAGTAGAACTCTGGTTATTTGGATTTACGTCTACAGTAGAACCCTGGTTATTTGGAG
Source organism: Potamilus streckersoni (assembly GCA_016746295.1). NCBI lineage: Eukaryota > Metazoa > Mollusca > Bivalvia > Unionida > Unionidae > Potamilus > Potamilus streckersoni. The sequence goes on along the minus strand of JAEAOA010001888.1, from coordinate 1,010,073 downwards.
TTACGGCTACAGTAAAACCTTGGTATTTTGGAGTTTCGGCTACAGTAGAACGTTGGTTATTTGGAGTTAGGGCTACAGTAGAACCTTGGTTATTTGGAGTTACAGCTACAGTAGAACCTTGGTTATTTGGAGTTACCACTACAGTAGAACCCTGGTTATTATGAGTTACGGCTACAGTAGAGCCTTGGTTATTTGGAGTTACGTCTACAGTAGAACTCTGGTTATTTGGAGTTACGTCTACAGTAGATCTCTGGTTATTTGGAGTTACGGCTACAGTAAAACCTTGGTATTTTGGAGTTTCGGCTACAGTAGAACGTTGATTATTTGGAGTTACGGCCACAGTAGAACCTTGGTTATTTGAAGTTACGGCTACAGTAGAACCTTGGTTATTTGGAGTTATGGCTACAGTCGAACCTTGGTTATTTGGAGTTACGGCTACAGTATAATCTTGGTTATTTGGAGTTACGGTTACAGTAGAACCTTGGTTATTATGAGTTACAGTTACAGTAGAACCTTGGTTATTTGGAGTTACTGCTACAGTAGAACCTTGGTTATTTGGAGTTACGGCTACAGTAGAACCCTGTTTATTTGGAGTTAAGGCTACAGTTGAACCCTGTTTATTTTGAATTAAGGTTTCAGTAGAACCTTGGCTATTTGGAGTTAAGGCTACAGTAGAACCCTGGTTTTTTGGAGTTAAGGCTACAGTAGAACTCTCATTATCCGGAGTTACAAATTCAGTAGAATTATGGTTTTTCGGAGTTACGGCTACAATAGAACCCTGGTTATTGGGAGTCACAGCGTCACTAGAACCTTGGTTATTTGGTGTTATAGCTTCAGTAGAACTCTGGTTATTTGGAATTACAGTTTCAGTAGAACAATGTTTTTTTAGATTTACATCAGTTGATGCCCCTACAGATTCTTTTGTTGTTGCATGTCTTATCTCTTCCCCTATTACCTTTGTACTTCCTGAAAACGGTAAACTAGGTTTCATTTTATTGGAATTGTTTGACAGATTTGGTGTTATGCTTGATTCAGATGGAATAAACTTTAGAGTTGAAAATTTTTTTGTTGTCATAATTTGTTTAACTTTCGCAGTCGTTTGACCACTCAATATTGAGGAATCCGGTTGAACGGATGTTTCTATTTTTGGAACACGTGTTGTTGAATTAATAGAGTCATCCACATATATGGTACATTGAAATCCGGAGTTTGACGTAAATGAATCAGAAACAAATTTCACAAAAATGCTGTTCGTGGAAGACACTACAGAAGATGGCAGATCCGTACCACAAAATGTACCAACCAATGGTGAAGAGTCGGAATCTCCGTTATATACAGATAAATGGTCCCACAAACACTGTCCATGATGCTCCAAATCAAAATGGGCAAATTCTATGGACAACACCTGAAAGACACAGATGCCATGATACACTTGTATGACAGTAAGAATCAATAACATAGACAAGCTTCTGGATAATAAAGAGTCACTTGATGCAAAAAAAAAAGTTTAGAAGCAACGACGTTATATATGAAGCTGCATTGGTGCTTGTTTTGGAAAAGATTCTCCAAACCCTAAATGGAAGCACTTCAGTGTCCAGTTTGGCAGCAAATATTATTTAGAAAATAATAAAAACTAAATGTAACTGATTAACTTAATAAGATCCACGTAAAGTGTCTTTTTAGAAAAGAAAAATAATATTTTTATACGAATTAATTGTATTAATACATGAAACGTTCCATGTTTCTGAAATATTTAAATATAATTTGCTTATTGTACGAGTAAATTTTGTATGTACCTTCCCTGCTACGGTTGTTAATTGTAAACCACATTTGGTGTCTACTGGATAGTTACTTGGAAAATTAGGAGATGTTACTGTGGTATTATCTGTAACAAAAACTTCGTCCCTCGAGCAAATATTTATTAACTCAAATGACGGTGCTACGATTTCATCTGTCTGAATGGTTGCTGTTGTTGAAACATCTGAAGGTTCCTTTAAAACTTGTGAATGAGTTGCTGGTGTAAATGGTTCCATTGAGAACTGTGCTGGAGTTGCTGCTATTGTTGGTTCATTTGAGGAAGACACTGTCGTGGAACCTGACGTCACAGATAATAAAGCAGAATAGGTGTTTGAGTACGTTTGCGAGAATTCCGATGTTATTTGTTGATCCAAACCTTAAAATAATAATAATAATAATAATAATAATAATAATAATAATAATAATAATAATAATAATAATAATTATTATTATTATTATTATTATTATTATTATTATTATTATTATTATTATTATTATTATTATTATTATATTTTTAAACTAAATATATTTGAAATTAGGAATATTTTAATTAAATTGAAGTAGATAGTCTTGCTTGATTATGGCAAATAAACGAATACTATGTCATAAACAAACACCTTTACAAATTTAATGTTTCTGTAGATAGTTGCTGTATTTTCAGTCATGAGTTGTTTTTTGTTTATATTTCCATGCTACTCTAATCCACGTTAAATACATAAATAAACAAGGTACCAGAGTGACTCTTACCTGTGGAATTATTAATCAAATAAACATTCAGTTTAAATCCGCTTCTTGGAATGATGTGATCAGACTGGAAGCGAAAGCTGACCTCTTTTCCGGTAATCTGAATAGATGGTGGAATATCCGAACCACAATATCTGCTTTTCAGAGATGATTCAGCTAAACGACCATCATAAATTTCCAAATAATCCCACAAACAATGCTGTTGATACTCAACATCAAACTGCTCGAATTCTATGTGTAATGCCTAGAAATAAATTAAAAATTATCAAGGAGAAAATAATACATTATATTTAAGAAATCACACCATAAGTCTTGTTACGTAGGCATTCATGACATTCTGATCGATATACATCGATATAGATCAGAACGTTTTTAATTCTAAAACAAAGGTCTCACTGAATCGCGTAGAACATTATGACTTTAGAAACAATAGTCTCATTGATTCGCTTAGGTGGCACTCACCAGTTATTATGTACTTTTGAGAGAGTGATGTATGTAAGGTGATGTTGTTTGCATTTTAAACATGCACAGTGGAGAAAATGTTGGCATACTTATATACTACTTTCATGTAATGTGGCTGAAATTTCTTTAAATATTGTACTTTTGGAAATTTTAAATGATCTTAGCACATTGCTAACTAAAATGACTGCTCCTTTGTACTCCACAAATCGACCTGAATTTGTCTAAAGTACACAATACTTGGCAGCTATCACAATAGGGAAAATGAATTTTGCCAAACTCGACAATACCAGCTTCTAAAAGTGCAATGAATGAATTACCAAACACATAAAATGTAAAAAAAAAAGTTATCGGCTCTTTTTTTACAATTTACATCTGAAGTTCGGAAAGAAGAGAAAATGAGCAAGTAGAGCTAGCACTTCTTTGAAAGTTGCACATCTGGAGTAAGGCCAAGCTGTATACTCTCTAACCCATATTACACCCATCAATCATACACCAAAATAAAGGGAATGAAAAGTTCTTTTAACAAAACATAAGATATACAAAATCTATTTTTAAATAGCCAGTATAACTAGTGAGGAAACCCGGGGAAACTCTTTTTCTGTAAACTTCTAACCCTATGCTAAATACGAAACTGTAAAGCGCCACCTTAGAACATTATCAATTTAGAAACAATAATCTCATTGATTCGCTTAGAACATTATGAATAGAAACAATAGTTTTATTGATTTGCTTAGAACATTATGAATTCAGTAACAAAAGCCTCTTTGTATCGATTATAATATTATGAATTCAGGAACTAAAGTTTGAATGTATCGATTACAACAATACAAATTCGGTAACTAAAGCCTTACTTTATCGACTAGAAAATTTATGAATTCAGTGACAAAAGCCACTCTGTATAGATTTTAAACATAATGAAATCAGTAACAAAAACTTCGTTCATACGAAAACTTTATATTTATATTGTTTTACTTTGTAAGGAACAAATGTTCAAACTGTACAAAATGTGTAAAAGCGTCAATAGCGAGATGGATTTGTGTTTCTATGTGCTCTAATAATACAAATAAACTGACATATACTAGCGAAGTGTCCACAAAATGACAGCACTAATGATGAAACAAATGAAAAGTTTTCTCATAAAAATATGTATTTCCTTACAGAAGATTTACTTGTTATCATCAGCCCACATATAATACTTGTTGGATACATTCCCGTGTCATTATCCTTCGGTGACAGTACCGTGACGGATTTATAGATTGTTAGTTTCTCAACTGAACACATGTCGATTTTTTCAGTTTGAAAATTAGGTACAGCTGTTGAAGATAGGAGTGGCTTATTGGCTAGAATTGTTGTAGTACTTCCAAACGCTGAAGCAAACACCATTTTGGTATGGTGTGTTGAAGATATGGAGGAGTAAAGGGAATGCAAAAATGTAATGACAGAAAGAGATGACAATGTCCCTGTAGTAAGTTTTTGGGTGGCAGGTGAGATCGATATTGTCGTTCCTGATCCAGTCCTTGGTTTCTTGTCCACTTCTGTAATACAGAAAGACAATTTTATTATATTATCGAAACAATTAGGAAATGCGCCAACAACTTAAGGTGTCTTTATAAACTCTGCACTACCCCATCCACAACAATCGGATTGCCGAAAAATAATGGTTCAGCTATTTGGATTTGTTTTAAATTCTGGTGAAATGGGTTTATCAGGCTTGTTGCTATGGAAATTAACTTTTTACACGCATAATATTAAGGTAACTGCATTAAATGACTTCGTTTGTGTTGATGTGCATAATTCATTTATCATGTCTATTTCTCTACTGCCGTTGAATGTCTGAACTCATAACGTGAGAAAAATATGAACTCTTTCAATACTAATTTTCAAAAAGACTCTTGGGAATATCATGTTCATTACAATTGGATTGATGTGATGAGAATGTTGTTGCAGTTGGAAATTTAGTCAAAACTACGCTAAAATTCCGGAATGTGTAATCAGGTTTTAGATGCCATGACAAAGCTCAATTAATTTGTATTTGCAGAACAAAAAAAGAATACTTTAAAGAAATTCAAGATGCAAAGATTTTTTTGACATTCATTTTGCTAGATAAAGAAGGGTGTTTATATCTGGTCACTTAGATGCTCATTGTAGGGACCCCTGCTATGTTATGTCCTGAATGGCGTATATCGCTATCCTAAATCCGAATACTTTTGTCAACAAAGCTAACGCCGAAAATTGCAAAGCAGCTGGTGTGTGACAATCCAGACAGCCAGCGTAAATAAAAATTCTTCGTTGTCTTCGCTTATGAGGCCTTTACTTTTCTACCCAAGCCTTCAGCTGCATTTATTCCACACGAATCAAGTACTTTCACTTATAAAAATTTAAGTCTCTTTTCCATATTATTTTTATATACCCGAGAGAGCTGTTCATAGTCAGAACAATTTCATAAAGGAAAAGTTACGAACATTTCTCCTATCTAACTGTTTAAATGATCAGAATGGTATTTTCAATATTGCGTCTCTCACGTTTGTTGTGGACATAGAGAATGTCACGTTCATTCATTTTGCTTGTGTTAAACTTTCATTTAAGACTCATTAAACTCATCCACATTGTTCACTGTATCATCTCTACTTTCAAATAGACGAAACAGGTGCTTTAGTTTATTCACAAACAAATCCAATACACTAAAACATAAAGTGTCTAGCTACTACACTAGTGTACATGGTTTGTTTACAAAGTAGTTCTTCATACACTATATTAATTTAGGAACACGTCTTGTACATGTACGTTCAATATCAATGTGTTCAACATAGTAAAATACTGCACGATTCTGACAATGTAGAGTTAACGGAGAAAAAAAGCAGTATATAATAGCATTAAATATAAATTTTATATTCAATAGTAACAAGATACGGCACTTAGTAGAATTTACAACAAAAAAATTCACACAAGCAATTAATTGTCAAATTTTTGTCTAATACTTGTTCATGTCATTGTTTCATTGTGAACCTGAGAATCCGCAATATACAAAAAAAATACTATCAGAATGCTACAATTGTACGTTACACAAAACCACTTTCCACAATTCTGCAGTACAATGTAGAAAACATCATGAATATGACACAACTAAATATTAACGATTGGGAATATTGTTTAATGTCAATCGAGGGACAGCTTAACACTGTGTTTTATCACACCATACAATTACCTCTGATATAAATGCACTGTAAGGGACAATGTCATGAGATCTTTCAGTTGAGAATACACGATTGCTAATATCTCTTAGAAACACCATAGTTATAAGGTAGTCTTGTGTATAACGTTGTCTTGTGTATAACGTTGTCTTGTGCACAATATAATCTCACATTTAACATAATCTTCCGTAAAACATAACACTGTATAAATCATAATTTATCAGTTCCGAACAAAGTCCAGCTTTTTCAATGATTGCTCTAAGAAGTGCATGGCTAGCTATTTACTAGCTATTAAGTATATGTCTAGCTATTTATCTAACTGAGAAGTGCATGGTTAACTATTTATTTAGCTGAGAAATGAATCTCTAGTTATTTATCTAGCAATTAAGTGCATGTCTAGTTATTTTTGCCATGAAGTATTTGTCTAGCTATTTATCTAGCTGAGAAGTGTATGTGTAGCTCTTTATCTGCGAAGTGCATGATTAACTATTTATTTAGCTGAGAAATGAACGTCTAGCTATTTATCTAGAAATTAAGTGCATATCTAGCTAATTATCATGCCATAAAGTGTATGTCTAGCTATTTATCTAGATGAGAAGTTCATGGCTAGCTATTTATCTAGCTATGAAGTGCATATCTAGCTATTTATCTTGCCATAAAGGGTACGTCTAGCTATTTATCTAGCTGAGAAGTGTATGTGTAGCTATTTATCAAGCTATGAATTGTATGTTTAGCTATTTATCTAGCTGATTAGTGCATGGCTAGTTAGTTATCTAGCTGATAAGTGCATGGCTAGTTAGTCATCTAGCTGATTAGTGCATGGCTAGTTAGCTATCTAGCTGATAAGTGCTATCTAGCTATTTATCCCATATTCATGCCTGTACAAGTGAAGAATATACTGGTAATTCGATCGTCTATTATAGCTTTATTATACCATCATTCTGATCATTCGTCTGCCCGTACAAACATCCATTGTTTAAAACATACATTCACATCTATATACTTGAAACTAAATATATCGTAGCGTATATCTGCAAAGCGTAATCTATGGGGAAAGTTCTGTTGGAAAGTAAGGTACATATCATCTAACACAACATCTGTCAGGTGGACTTCTAGCTCAGCTCGAAAAGTCGTGTTGCTAAGAATGGGAAGGTTGTAAGTTCATTCCATGTTCCTGTAGCAAATGTTTTTTCCTTTATTTTATTCAATTCAAAAAACAAATGTCAAATTTCCATATTGTAACGATATATAGATTTCATATCTTACAAAAATATATGTTCACATTGATGAATTTTGCATAGTACCGTCATGTCTTCATTTCCAGATAGTTAAGTAGACGATGTTTATTTATTTAAAGTGTGTTTTACTTGAAGCATTAACAAATATATATCATTTCTTTTTTAAAAAAGACCAAGGATTTGGTTCATAATATATAGGAAGTCTGAGTTTGAGTGAACTATATATATTCTACATATACTTCTCATTCTTGAGTATGCGTACATAAATATTTTGCAGGTCAGGCGTGGCTTAAAAAGTGGGTATATATATATATAAATATATATATATATATTTATATATATATATATATATATATATATATATATATATATATATATGTATATATATATGTATCTATATATATATATATATATCTATGTATATATTTATATATATATATATATATATATATATATATATATATATATATATATATATTTATTTATGTATATATATATATATATATATATGTATATATATATATATATATATATATATATATATATATATATATATATATATATATATATATATATATACTCCAACACTTAACATCAGTTGTTGCATTGGCAACTAACTGCATTAATGGTCTTTTAAATAAAGAAGACAAAAATATTTATGATTACCTTGGACTATACTGATCTTAGCTTTAAATCCGGTTTTAACGATAATTTGATCGGATACAAATTTTAAGAAAAGATAACGGCCAGTAGAAACTAATGAACCAGGGAGAGACGATCCGCATAGTTTTCCTAGCAACGTCCCTGTGTCGTTGGCGCCATCAAAAATCTGCAGACTGTCCCAGCTGCACAAACTGTTGCCTTCTACGTCAAAATGAATGAATGATATCTCAAGCTGTAAATTGATATAAATTAGTCAGACACCTATACCTAAACCACTTTTTACATACATATATATGTGTATACACACACATACATACATACATACATACATACATACATACATACATACATACATACATACATACATACATACATACATACATACATACATACATACATACATACATACATACATACATGTTTGTGGCATGACGCCCAAATGCTAGACATAGCTATATACTACCACACTGCATATATCGCAACGAAATGACTGAAACATTGTTAAAGCTACGTTAAAAAGATAATTCATCATCATCACCACCACCATCATCATCATCATCATCATCATCATCATCATCATCATCATCATCATCATCATCATCATCATCATCAATGAATCAATCAATGGTCGCATGCCATGATAGTAAATCTTGAAGGATATATAAAAGTGATATACATTTACAAAAAGCGCAAATCATGGTAAGGTGTTGTGCTGAAGAGTGAATTTAATATTCTAAAGTTCGTTATACAGTAAATGCAAGGAATTTTCAAGGTTTTTGTTCTGATGTCATTATTTCATGTGATCGAGCAGCTTACTCACTTTCGGACTCTTCCCCCTAATTTCATACTTACAGTGGAGCCGGGTGTAGACAAGGTCCAGATCATAATTACATATTTAATTTATATATTAAAAAAGATACAAAATTTTGAAAACAATGCAAGAAATATTTCAGATAATCAACCAATTAAAAGTTGAATATCTCTAATAAACTTTTTAAAATTTTGATTGGAGCATCCAATCTGGCTAAAAGTTTACCATTCGGAATCAATGTTGAGTGTATGAATTACTATTATATTTTATTGAAAATAGACTTCTAATTGAAACTTTTGTAAAATTATAATTAGCAACTATCTTGTACATCGCAGAATGACTGTAATTGCCAATAATTTAGTTGATTGACATGAAGAATAATTTTGCTGACAGTTTCTTTTGGGAAATAAATACAAAAAAACAGTCGCTGTATTTATGTATAATTTTAAATTTAAAACATTATGAACACAAATTTAAATCACCTTGCTTCCAATATTTGCTTGAAGAGAAACGGTACACAGGATATTCGTGTGGTACATACTATATTCATCAAACCCTGGAGACGTTAAATGCAGAAAATTGTCTACGATAGTAATACGTTCAGTTGTAGCGCACATCTCAGCAACTTTTGGCATAAAAGCAGATACTGTAGATGAAAAAGCAGAAAATGATGATGCTCGTGCTGAGGACTTTAAAGAGATTGGAATCGTCTTAACTGTTGAGTCAGTCTTGCTAACTGATCCATAAATCGTCTCAGCTGTTGAGTCAGTCTTGCCAACTGATCCAGAAGGACTATGATTTGTTGCTGTCAATGAAGACAAGCTAGCTGCTGAAGCATTACTTGGAGTATTCCTGGAAGCAGATAATACCGTAGATAGTCCTATCACTGTCTGTGAAAAAGGAGTGACTGTCGATGCCAAATTTGTGTTCGTGTCACTTGGAGAAGTTGATGTTCGTTGAGTATTTACATCAGCTGTATAGAATACAGAAAATCAAATTAAAACAATTCAAATAGGGTTCATTTTTGACACAGTAAATTGTACTGGTTAAAATATATTTTATGCACTAAATTATGCAAACATTCTTGGGGTATAAATTCTCACAACATTAGATAACCCCTTTCCCAATCTAGCTCTAACAGACTAAATAGTAGATTCAGCTGTTTTCACAACAGTTTGTGTTCTATTTGAAAAATAGAAAATGAACCAATCAATCAGATCTGAATCTATTTCATAGCTTTTAAGTTTATGTGCAATACCTTTATGTCAGGCTCGGTCGAATACCTTTTATACATCACAAAATATTACACCTTCCCAAACCTATCCAATCTTATCAGGGCTCAAATATTATGTCTGAAAGTTTCCAGCAAGTTATATACGGATTATACATCCAGTAATACAAGTCTTCAGTCTATCACCCTAAAAGCCAAGGGGCTCTAGAAAGATTTCATCAGACTTTGAAAAATATGATGCGGTCATATTGTTTTGATACGGGTAAAGATTGGGATGGAGGCATTGATTTACCATTTGTTTGCTGTTCGCGAATCAGTTCAAGAATCTTTAGGATTTAGTCCCTTTGAACGAGATTTTGGTCATACTGTGTGGACCATTGAAGTGTTAAAAGAGAAACTTCGTTCTAATGAAGATAAAGAAATCAATCTTATCGATCATTTTTCCAATTTTAAGTATAAGTTGTCAAAGGCTTATGAGGTTGCAAGAACTAATCAGTGCTCTACTCAGTCAAGAAATGAAATTAAGGTATAATAAAAACTAAAAGGAAAGGAGTTTCCAGCCTGGTGATAAAGTTCAGGCTATCTTGACCATACCGCAAAATCCTCTTCACACCAATTATTATTTTCCTAATACAAAGAAAGTAAGTGATTTAAATTACATCATAAATACTCCTGGGAGGCGAAAACAAAAACAATTTTGCCACATAAATGTGTTAATGGAGTATGTTGAGAGAGATAGCCAGGTTAAATATGCAAATGATTTACTTGTACCTGTCCCACTCACTGAGGATTTAAGAGAAGAAATGCAATCGGACACCATTGATTTCGGAGTAACAAATCTTCGTAATTCGGAAATTATGAATAATCTGGACCATAAACTTTCACATTTGTAACAACATGAAAAGAATGAACTTAAACAGTTAATACGTGAATATGAGCACTTATTTCCAGATGTTCATACGAGAACAAACAAAATCTACCATGACGTTGAAATTGTAAATTCCACACCTGTAAAACACTAACCATACAGGATGAACCCTCTCAAACAAGAATGTTTCAAAAACGAAATTCAGTATTTGCTGGAAAATGATTTCATAGAACCAAGTAAAAGTGATTTGAGGTCAACACGCTTACTTTATCCTAAACCAGATAATACTTTCTGCACGTACACTGATTATATAAAGTTGAACAGTGTGACTAAAACATATTCAAGTATATTATCAAGAATTGATGACTGCATTGATGTAATTGTATATGCAAAGTATATCACCAAATCTGACCTTCTGAAAGGATTTTGGCAAATTCCAATGACGGAAATGGCAAAGGAAATTTCGGCATTCGTGTCTCCTCATGGACTATATCAATATAAAGTGATGACGTTTGGGATGAAATGTTCGCCTGGTACTTTTCAACGTTTAATGAACATGAAACAGTTGGTCTAGATAATTGCGATGCTTACATCGATGATGTCATAATCTACAACGACACCTTGAAAGAACGATTTAACGACAATTAGGATATTCTATAACAGACTTACCGATGCAAGTTTGACAATTAATTCATCCAAAAGTGAGTTGTGCCGTGCTTGTGTAACATTCGTAGGACATATCGTGGGACATTGTATAACAAGTGTTTCATTTGTCGCGTCGTATAGCAAGTGTTTCGTTTGTCGCGTTGCATAGCAAGTGTTTCGTTTGTCGCATTGTAAAAGCTAGTGTTTTATTTGATGCTTTGCATAGCAAGTATTTCGTTTGTTGCGTTGTATAGCAAGTGTTTCGTTAGTCGCGTTGTATAGCAAGTGTCTCGTTTGTCGCATTGTATAGCAAGTGTTTCGTTTGATGAGTTGTATACAAGTTTTTCTTTGACACCTTCGTATAATAAGCGTTTTGTTATTATATATCCGAAACTTAATCATAATTGAACTAAAATGCTCTTTGGCTTATGCAAATTTTCAGTTATTTATTAAATCTAACCAGACGGCTAGACAATTTATCAGCACACAATTAAAAAATATCTCAAATTTAAATTCTTTCACGTGACATTAATTTGCATTTTTTAGTTTATAAACTTCAAAGACGTGGTGATCCCAAGAAACTCATTATTTGCCTCCAATAGAATACGTGGAACTTTCGACAACTTGAACTGATTGGCATGCTTTATCATAAATATTGACACAATTTCAAAGATACTGACATAAACATATAAAGTTTGGACTTAACTACTCTTTTAACGGCATACTACATATATCCATATACACATGGAGTATCTACTGAGATAGATATCTATACACACATGGGGTATCTACTGAGATAGATATCCATACACATGGAGTATCTACGGAGACAGAGATCAATACACACATGGGGTATCAATTGAGATAGATATCCATACACATGGGGTATCTACTGAGAAAGATAACCATACACACATGGGGTATCTACAGAGATAGATATCCATACAAATGGGGCATCTACTGAGATAGATCCATACACACATGGGATATCAACTGAGATAGATATCCATACAAACAGGGGTATTTACTGAGACATAGATCCATACACGCATGGTGTATCTACCGAGATAGATATCCATACACTCATGGGGTATCTACTGAAATAGATATCCGTACACATATGGGATATCTGCTGAGACATATCCATACACGCATGGGGTATCTACTTAGATAGATATCAATACACGCATGGGGTATCTACTGAGATAGATATACATAGACATGGAATATCAAATGAGATAGATATAAATACACATGGGGAATCTACTGAGACAAAGATCCATACACATGGGGTATCTACTGAGATAGATATCCATAAATATTTACTGAGACAGAGGTCCATACACACATGGGGTATCTACTGAGACAGAGATTCGTACACGCGTAGAGTATCTACTGAGATAGATATCCATACACATGGGGTATCCACTGAGATTGATATCCATACACACATAGGGTATATACTAAGACAGAGTTCCATAAACATATGAGGCACCTAATGAGACAGAGATCCATACACGCATGGGGTGTCTACTGAGATAGATATCCATACACACCTGGTGTATCTACTGAGATAGATATTCATACACAGATGAGGTATCTACTGAAAGAGATATCCAAACACACATGGTGTATCTACTGAGATATATATCCATACACACATGGGATATCTACTGAGATAGATAACCATACACACATGGAGTATCTAAAGAGATAGATGACCATACAAACATGGCGCATCTACTGTGATAGATATCAAATCACTCATGGGGTTTCTACCGAGATAGATAACCATACACACATGGTGTATCTACTGAGATAGATATACATACACACATGGGGTATCTACTGAGATAGATAACAATACACAAATGGGTATCTACTGAGAGTTATCCATACACATGGGGTATCTACTGAGATTGATATCCATACACATATATGATATACTGAAACAGAGTTCCATACCCAAATGGGTATCTAATGAGACAGAGATCCATACACGCATGGGGTACCTACTTAGATAGATACCCATACACACGTGGTGTATCTACTGAGATAGATATCCATACACAGATGAGATATATAATGAGATAGATATCTATACACGGATGAAGTATCTACTGAGACAGAGGTCCATACACACATGATGTATCTACTGAGATAGATATCCATACACACATGGGGTTTCTTTTGAGAAAGATAACCATTATCTACTGAGATAGATATCAATACACGCAGGGGGTTTCTACTGAGACAGATAACCATACACATACTTGGTATCTATTGAGATAGACATCAATACACATAAGTGGTACCTACTGAGATAGATATCCATACACATGCTTATCTACTGATATGGATATCCATACACAGATGAGGTATATACTGAGATAGGTATCCATAAAGAGATGAGGTATCTACTGAGACAGATATCCATACACAGATGAGGTATTTACTGAGGGAGATATGCATACACACCTGGTGTATCTACTGAGATAGATATCCATACACACATTATGTATCTACTGAGAAAGATAACCATACAAACATGGGGTATCTCCTGAGATAGATATCAATACTCGACTGGGTTATCTACTGAGATAGATAACCATACTCACATGGTGTATCTACTGGGATAGAGATCCATACACACATGTGGTATCTACTAAGATTGATAACCAAACACACATGGACTATTCAATGATATAGAGATACATGTGGTACAACACATGTGGTATATACTGAAATAGATCTCTAAATACGCATGGGGTATCTACTGAGATAGATATTCATAGACACATGGGATATCTACTGAAAAAGATAACCATACTCACATGTTTTTTTTTACTGAGATAGATAACCATACACAGATGTCTTATCTATTGAGATAGACATCAATACACACAAGTGGTATCTACTGAGATAGATACCCATAGATAGATATCCATACACACGGGGTATCTACTGAAATAGATAACCATACACACATGGGGTTTCTACTGAGATATATAATCATACACAGATGTGGTATCTATTGAGATAGACATCAATACACACAAGTGGTATCTATTAAGATAGACATCAATACACACAAGTGATATCTACTGAGATAGATATCCATACATAGAAAAGGTGACTACTGAGGTTGATATTCATGCACACTTAGGGTTTATACTGAGACAGAGTTCTATACACACATGCAGTATCTAATGAGACAGAGATCCATACACACATGGTGTATCTACTGAGATAGATATCCATATACAGATGAGGTATCTACTGAGATAGTTATCCATACACAGATGAAGTATCTACTGAGAGAGATATCCATACACACATGATGTATCTACGGAGATAGATATCCATACACACATGGGGTATCTATTGTGAAAGATAATCATGCACACATGTGGTATCTACTGAGATAGATATCAATAAACGACTGTGTTATCTACTGAGATAGATAACCATACTCACATGGTGTATCTACTGGGATAGAGATCCATACACACATGGGGCATCTACTGAGATAGAGATCCATACACACATGGGGTTTCTACTGAGATAGATAATCATACACAGATGTGGTATCGATTGAGATAGACATCAATACACACATATGGTATCCACCGAGATATATATCCACAATAGATAAACATATACTTCTATTGAAATAGATAAGATAATAAGTTGTATATATTAAAATATTAATCCATACACACGTGTCACCTATTAGGATAGATATCCACACAAATATAGCATCTATTAAAATGATATTTGTTTTCAGTTCCTTGTAACAGAAACAAGACTCTCCTTTGTCTTATTATTATATAATGCTAATGTTCCTAATTGCAAAATTATTGATTTGTATGTATTCCTGAATTATGCTAAATTTTATTTACAAAATTACCGATTTATATGTATTCTCTGTCAGAATTTCATGGATTGAGCTTCCTGATAGAAACACACATTTTAATTATTTCACAGATTCAGTATCAAGTTTGATGTGCAATGTGTTAATTGCGTAACACCTGGTTGGCTGTTGAACAATGCTAATTACTCTACACCTCTTTTGGATAAATGAATATATACTATTTTTAATTACTCTGCATAATACAAGTACTTAAATAATCTCAGTGTATCTTGCAACCCTACATTTGTCTAATACCTAGACTTTCTAACTTTTTTTAATTACTCTGTTTAATATAGGTACTTAGGTGATCTCAGTCTCGGTCTATATAGGAAACCTACATTGGTCTAATACCTAGACTTTCTATCTATTTTTAATTATTCTGTTTAATACAGGTACTCAGGTAATCTCAATGCATCTTTCAGCCCTACATTGGCCTAATACCTAGACCTTCTAGATCATCCGACCGATTTGCAATGTCATCCTTTAATCATAAATTTGAAAAATTTGTTCAAAATGCTAACTACTATTCACATCTTACATTGCAACCGGTCTAATGACAAAAAATATGAAATACAAATGTCTATCCTACAATTAAAATTCTACAAAAAATTTTTTTCATGCGTGTTAATTTACTTTAAAATTTCCATCTAGTTCAAGTTACAGTTGTATTTGTACTTATTAAAGCATGCATAAATTGTTATTTGAACTAGCATGGAACTAGGTAGGAACATAAAAAAAGAAATTGCAATTATTATCCAAACTGAGTATCAAGTGTGTGTGTAATTAAAAGGCGCCAAAGTTTGCCAATTGTTAGTGCATACAATCAGATCAGCTATTTAAATATGACAACGTTAGATGACATCAGCATTATATAATAGCCTAAAACTTTACATTCTTACAGGTGCTTTATAATTTAAAAAGCATAATTCAACCATCCAAATGTCATTGAACAAAATAAATATCATAAATATATAGCAATGAAGGATTGCAGAATTTACAATTAACAAATCTGCAAAAATTATCATATTATTCAATATCTCACGCGAGGAATATAATTGCAGAATAAAATGTCAGTTTAAGATGTCTACCGTTGATAACGATTTTGCGGTGTAACAATAAACACGTTTACTGTGCTGACTTTATCTCACCCGTGCGATAGAGAAATCTGTTTTGCTAGCATTGCGTTATCTAAGTCTGGTCAAATCAAAACTGTTGTCTCTGTCATGTGATCATCGCGCTAGGAACTCTTAAGAAGAAACCCTTGATATCTTCTGCTGTGCTTGATAGAAATGTTATAAAATCAAAAAACTAAACAACATCAAAAACAAAACATAACAACAAAACAACATCAACAACAACAAAAAAATCAACAACAGCATATAAATAAGAAAATAAATTAACTCATAAGTAACTGAAGATCTCTAAAACTTTGATAACACCATAAAAACTTACACACACACACACACACACACACACACGCACACGCACACCCGAGTTATTTGATACTACAGACACACAGGCAATACACATCACTGGCCAAAACAAAAAACAACAACAAAAAAACTTTCTGGAGTGCTACTGCAAAGCTGTAAAAAAATTATAAATGTGTTATATCAAACTGGTTTCTTCTAACTTTATTGAACACCCACAATCCACTCAAGTTTAATCGAATTTAATAATGCGATTGCAGATGTAAACTTCTGTACTTGCCAACCACATTGGCTCGTTCATCACTCCACTTTATTCCACAAAAGGATTTCAATGTGGCGTATCATTGCACGAATGATATCAGCACTTGTCATATTTCCAGGACAGAAAATATAAATTTCAAAAAAGGTCAAGAATTAGAAATTTCCTGATGCTACCTCACACAGAACTATACCCAGTAGACATATTGTACTGCATAGTATCGTACCATTGACTGTCATATAACGTTTTCTAAAGGCATATTGTACTGCATAGTATCGTATCATAGACTGTCATATAACGTTTTCTAAAGGCATATTGTAC